>CANNZV010001805.1:0-128570 GCA_947561585.1 Caprella mutica | reverse complement strand
GAAATTGTTGTTTTAATATTATATATCGCTAGTGACGCATATTGTCACAACCGTAGATATAATTATCATATTGGGTATCGTTATCATATTGGTTATCATTATAATATTGGTTATCATTATCATATTGATCATATTGGTTATCTTTTTCATATAGTTTATCATTATCATATTGGTATCACTTATCATTATATATTGGTTATCATAACGTATTGGTTATCATTTGAAATGGTATCTATGAATGATACACATTTGTGCCTCTATTCTGGGGAACGACCCAAATTTTCAATTTGTAGGATTGTGGCAATCTATAAAATTACATACTAAACGTTCATCATTAAAATGGTTAGCCAAGTAAAATAGTATGTCTTTCAAACTCTCCATTTGTTTCTCCAGTTCTCTCCAAAAATAACCAAATTTCTCTCCAAAATGATCAAATTATCATAAATTCTCTCCAAAATAACATTGTAGCATAGGAGAAAATTAGTTATTTCTAGCCATTTGAAATTGAAGGGCCCAAAAAAACTGTCACAAACTCGCCATTAAAATGGCGAGTTTGGACATGCTTTATTACCTGGATGGTTAGGTCTTTATTTTACATCTTAGTCTTAGTTGGCTGAGACTCCAAAGATTAAATCGTCTTGGATGTTGGCTCCCCATTATATATTCGATATTTCGTTTTCCTGTTGGCAATGGATTGAAGCAGGCTTCTGTTCTGTTCTGAAAAGAAAATAAATGTTAATGTTGAATTTATGTCGGACTCGATTATTTCGAGGACGGTGTTGGTGTATTGCAATTATACATCATTATACTGATACATTATGATACATCACCAGGTAGAACTATTGACGCTACCAACAACAAATATGACGGTCGTGCATCCAGTCATATCGCATGACCTGAAGGAAAGATAAATAATCGAATTAGTTCACTTAGGTATATGCTGAATATAGTTTTGAAACTTAGTCACAATATTCTCGAGGCTTCCCCCCGACCCCCTGCACCATTCTCTTCTCCCCCCATCACATATATATTGGTCATGTGTGGTTGTGCGTGGTCATGCGTCTTTCAAATATTGGTCGTGCGGTGCCGTGCGTGGTCATGCGTCTTTTAGTCAAACTGATAAATTCTCTCCAAATTAACATTGTAGCATAGGAGAAAATTAGATATTTCTCTTCATTTGCAATTGAATGGCTCAAAATAAATGTCACAAACTCGCCATTGAAATAGCGAGTTTGGACATGTTTTATCAACTTGGCTCAGTGGCTGCTTCTGAGAGTCAGAGAGTAACTGTCTCTCAAATTAAAATCTCTGTGGGAGAAGAGACTCATTCTGCAGACTGGAAGTAAATCACTCATAGATAGTCGCAAGTGATACATATGCATGATGCATCAGACATTATGCTTAAGGATGTTTTCAAGTGTAAAATCTTCACTAGGATGTCCTACTTCTTCTTCAAAGTATCTGAAATATGGTGACCTTGATCCATTTCCTTATTTTTCTCACCAAAACTGTTGACTTTCCTTCCACACTTTGAAACATGGACATTCACATCTTCATGGTTTTATGATTAAACATCAGCCCAGGTAATAAAGCATGTCCAAACTCGCCATTTAAATGGCGTTTTTGTGACAATTATTTTGAGCCCTTTATTACAAATGGCGATAAATATCTATTTTTCTTCTATGCTAATTCTATAATGTTATTTTGGAGAGAATTTATGATATTTGATCATTTTGGAAAGAAACTTAGTGATTTTTGGAATGAGCTGCAGAGACAAAGGGAGGGTTTCAGAGCCATACTATTTTACTGGGACATAAGCCATGTTTCTAAGTTTGCACAAAGTCGCCAATATTTTGTCTAATGGTGACTTAAGATGGGGCGAAATAAGTTGAATAAGCTATAATTACCTGTTAAATCACTAATAAAATAGCTATATTGAATGCATACGCATCAAACTAGGTTAAATTCTGGTCCATTATGTTTACTGGCTTCATTTTGGTCAGTTGTCTTTACTTGGTTAAATCATAATTATTTGACCAATAATTGGATTACAAATTTAATTTTGGAATCATAGATACCACATTAACAGATTTAACCAGAAGTTTTTTTCCATCTTTTTACTACTCATTTTTAACTTTTTCACAACTTCAAAATGAATCACATTTTTTTCATCAATTCTTTCAATTAATAAAATATGCAAAATTAATGTATAACCATTAATATTATCATTTATAATGTTATATATTTATAAAATACTAAAAACAAATATTTAATTAAACTAAAATGAGGTTTTCTGGTCTGTCAACTTTACTAGCTTAATTTCTGGTCCGTTATCTTCACTTGCTATGGAAATTCTTCACTAAAAAGCCAAATATCTACTTTGAGATGAGTTAAATGTGACAACCTAGGTAAGTCCACTTTCTCGTGACCCTGATGACTTTCTTTTCAGTCAGTCTGCAAAGCATGCACAATCAGTTTCCGGATATTAAATTTTGGGACAATTTGTCTCAAAGATTCTTAAATTTTTCCAAAATGGCCATAAAATCCCCAAATACTCTTCAATAATTACAATATTACTTGTAAACATACTCATAGGAATTAATTGGAAAATTGTTACTGGATATTTTGAGAAGGCCAATTTCAAGGCCTCAACAGTTGCCAGATACCAGTCTGAAAAGTATGACAGAATATGATGATTAATCCTGTGCCCAAGTCCTATTTAATTCCTATGTTATTTGTAGCACCCAAATTCCAATTTCTTGTAAAAATCCTTGGTCTGTGGAGACATTCTTCTCAGACAGGGCCAGATAAACTTCACACTCATCTATTCAGACTGTTTTTCCTGTCACACTATGAAACATGGAATATTGATACAAATAACAATTACAATTATTCATTCATGAAGAGACCAGACTATTGAAACTGGTCAAATGATCTCCAAGAAATCCTCCAATTGTTCTTACTGTTATCTGTAAAATACAATGGGTACATCAAAATTTAATGTAGCCTATTATCTTATTGGCAGTTATCATTCTTCAAAGCATGGAAATTTGCCATCAGCTAATTATATTTCCTGTTATGCGGTAGGTACCAAACTGTAACAGTCAGAATTCACCGTACCAGTTACATAAGTAGGGATGGGACAAAGTATCTGTAACTGCATTTTTGGGGAGAGATTGAAATATATCGGCCGATATTTGTATCAGTTGTATTATTATTTTGATTTTATTCATTTTTTAAATATTTTTTATGATCTTCTATTATTCTATAGCCATAAATGAAATTAATAATTTTAAAAGTAATCTTAAGTACTAATCTAATAATTAACCAACTACCTTCTTGAGTTCTAAGTGTAATTTTTATTTATTAATTATGACATATGTGAAATTTTCAATAATCAATACAAAATTTAAAGTATATACAGAATCTACCAATAGGTTTTGCAGTCTGATTATAAATTTAAGATAAGAACTATTCAGCTACTGTTGAGCATTTTGCACCTATTCATGATAAGTATCACAAGATGATAACACACATCAGAAATGTTTTCTATTCATTACCAATATATTCATGTTATACTACATTGAAAGAGCATTCTACTGTTTTAGTTTCATGTTCAAAGTATGTTAACTTTTTAAATAGCTAATCATTAAACATATTGTCAAATGAATTGAAAGAGTTAAGAGGGAATTTAGGATCACTCTATGGATAAATCTTGCTAATTAAAAAGGTAAATTTACGTTTAGCAATAAATAGTTAATATTTCTGTTAGTGGTGTTGCGATTGTGTTGCAAAATGTGTTTTATTATAAATGATAAAAAAAAAATATTAGAGAAGTAACATGTTCCATTAGTTTCAATAATAAATCAAATTTTGTTGCATTAGTTTGGATAATGAATAAAATTTTGTTGCATTAGTTTGGATAAAAAATGAAATCTTGTTACATTAATTTCACGATAAACAACAAAACATGTTGCATCAGTTTCACGATAAATAGTTACGTCATAGACAATAAAAGTCAGAGTTTCAGTAACTCAAATCAATTATTTATTAATTAAATTATGCTCTAATTGAATATTTCAAACTGAAATTTGCCTCGCAGGCTCATTGGTTGAATAGTAATTTTCCTCAGTGGCAATTTTCCTCAGTGGCAATTTTCCGGGTGGCAGTTTTCCCATTGTGGCAATCTTCCCAATGGCAGTTTTCCGTGCATGTGCTGTGTGATTATCAAATAACCAATTATTTTAAAACTATTTGCATGTACAACTCCTTGCAAACATTACAAATGTTTAAAAGTCACACAGTGTTTACCTACTGTATATAAATTTTTTATGATGAGGCTGGACCAGAATCTGGACATAATAAGAAGAGCATCAGGTAAATAATTTTAGCACAAACTGAATAAATATGAATGAGCTCGATCAATAGATGGCGTTGTAGTATGTCAACAATTCAGTCAATTATTAGTAATCGAGAGATTCATTCTTTAATCGAACAATAATTCAAGTTACATATATCGATAATGTGCAAGTTAATATCTCTCAGTATAAATATATTGTTACTGACAGATATTAGTACTTAGGATATTGATTTCTATTCTTTTTAGGTACAGTCTACAGGACTGGTCAAAGCAAAGTAAATAGAGTATTTATTTACCATTGTTCAGAGTGATGGCAGATACAGTAAAGAATGTGAAGGGCAGCAACCTTGTGAACAAACACAGGGATTAAATATGTAATCTATTATAGTTTTATTAATTGATCATCATATACAGCATGACAATATAGATCAATTTTTTGTTATCAACAGATTGTAGATGATCTCAAACCTTCTTAATTATTGTAAATGTACTAAATTATCCAAATAATTCAAGTTATTTGGATCATTCAGTACACTCACAATAAATTTCCTACACAATTAGTTGTATTAAAACAGCATCGAAACAGCTATCTAATGCAAAGTGAAATTATAATGTAGTTTAAACAATCTACAGAGTTACAATATGTTAATATGAACATGTTATTTATAAATCAGATATTTCATAGAATAATAATTGAATTCTCTTAACAGATTGTCAAATACCTAATTGATATTCAAATATTGGTAGATACCTTGATAGATTATAACACCCTGACATTTGTTTAATGTTTAAACAATCTGTCATGCCAATTGATGTTTAATAAATTTCTACCTTCTCACATATATGATATTTTTTATTAACCTTTTTTGAATTTCTTTTTCTTGTGGTTAATCGTCATGGGACTTCACTTGTATATAATTGAAAATGATTGCAAAACAATTAATCTTAAAATATTGTATACAATATATTATCATGTAAATGGAAGCTTTAGATCCAAGTAAAATAGTATGGCTCATAAACTCTCCAATTGTCTCTCCTAAAATAACCAAATTTTTCTCCAAAATGATCAAATCATCATAAATTCTCTTCAAAATAACATTGTAACATAGGAAAGAAATAGATATTTCTCTCCATTTCCAATTGAAGGGATCAAAATAACTATCACAAACTCATCATTAAAGTGGCTAGTTTAGACATACTTTATTACCTTGCTCTAGATTACATCACCTGGTCATTTGAGCTGATAAAAAAAAAACCAAACAACCTTGAGAAAGGTTGATAGCTACCATACTATTTTACCCAAGTAAAATAATAAGGCTCAAAAACTCTTCATTTGTCTCTCCAGCTATAACAAAAAAGAAGCTAAATTTCTCTTCAAATTATATTATAATATCTAATTAACATTGTAATTTGTAGCATAGGAGAAAGTCCAAGTTATAGAGCATGTCAGAGAAAGCCAATTAATTAGCTTACTTTTCAAACAGTGAGTCAAAACTCAGATACAACTAATTGACTAGAAATTTTTAATTAATTCTTATGTTCCCATGTTAAATTTTGGTTTGGAATCTATAAAAATGAGCCAAAATGACTTTGCTCAGAAATTTTGAGAAAAAGTTTGGCTCAAAAATTGGATTGCAGTTTGTCAGCCTCTGAAACATGGTAGAAAATTAAATATATCTCTCAATTCGCAATTAAAGGTCCTAAAGCAGCTGTCATTAACTCGCCAACAAAATTGCTAGAAGGAACATGCTTATTACCTTTTTCAAGCCCTATGTTTACCTTGTTTTTACTATGAACAGAATATGAGAAAAGAGATCTCTACAGACTCAAAGACAGACTGAGTCAGAGCTATCTCTCTTGCCATTTTATTGGTGAGTTTTAAGGCAACTATTTTGAGCCCTTCTATTGAAATTAGAGATATATATCTAATTTTCTCCTATGTGGCATTCCATGACATGTAGTTGAAATTTTTTAAATTTTAACACCACACCCTCTCAGGTTTGCATGAAAGTTGGTACTATGGGATTTTGAGAATCTCGGCTCTCTAGCTCGCTGTTATAGGTCGAAAGTTATAAACTTTTGAAAAAAGGTCAAAATACCTTGACATTGCCATATTTGAAAGGTCATAACTTATTTTTAATTTTTTAAAGATGAAAAAGGGCATTTACTCTCTTTGACCCTGATTTGCCTTTGAAGGCCCTACCAGTTAAAAAAATTCTTGAAAAAAAATATAGATGGACTACTTTGCTATAGGTTAGCAAATTAATATTCACTACTATTAATAGGGATATATTTGAGCTCATAAGTCGTTAGACAAAAAAAAAATTAAAGTGTTGTGAAAGAAAAATGATAATTTTGAAAATTCTAATAAGGCTGAGAATTGATCCATATGTTTACATGTTAATTTATTAGTTAATTATAGAAAGAGAGCAAATAGTGTTTACTTAAAGAGTAAATTGACTAAATTCATACTTTCCTATTGTATCAACTTCACCCGAATGGAATCCCTTCGGAGAACCTTGATTTGTAATTTTTAGTGCACATTATCCCTCTTGGCTTGACTCACTACCTATCAATGTCTGATGTAGAACTGCTCATTGATATTACAGTTCTGACTTCTGAAGAACCCTTCCTCATGTACCTGTCTATGCAGACAGTCACAAGATGTATGTCTCATACTGATCCTCTGATCTGGCTCTGTTCCACTTTGATATTCTAATTATTCTCATTCTTCAATCATCCTGTATCAAACAGATTATTTAACATGTATCTAACATAACTATTTTAAATATTTCAACCAATTTTCAGGTAGCGAAGATGGAGGGTGGCTTACTCTCACTAAAGTGGAACAATCACAAGTCTACATTCTTCAGTGTCTTGTGTAATGTCAGGAAGAAAAAAGTAAGAATTTAATTATTACTGCTTTCTATTTTTTGAGGTATAAATTTTTCCTATTTATTAAAAAAAAATTCATCATGATAACCACAGACCTCTTTTCCCCTTCAGGATAGTTACTCTGATGCCACACTAGCTTGCGATGGCAAGTTCTACCCTGTACACAAATTGGTGCTATCTTCATGTAGTGATTATTTTGAAGAAATGTTTGATCAAGCAGGTCAAGCTCAGTGCAAACATCCTTTCATTGTTTTGAAAGACATCAAAAGTGATGAACTGGAGTGTTTATTAAGTTATATGTATGTTGGTGAAGTGAATGTAGTGCAAGAAAAGTTGGCAGGCTTGATAAAAGCTGCAGAGTGTTTAAGAATTAAAGGATTAGCTGTACCTGATGAAGAACCTAGTAATAGTAGTAACAAATCTAGCAGAGAAAAGAGACAAAGTGATAATAGTGTAAATTCTGAAAGTAAAAGAAGAAAACCTGAAGTAAATTCCTCTAATGCAAATTCTAGCTCTGTTATCATGAAGCAAAATTACATAAATGATGAAAAAAGAAAATATCAAGATCCAATGCCTATTGAAAAAACTGGAGTAACTACTTCCTTTAAAGAAGAATTATATAAGCATAAACAAGATAGCATCATTGAAGATATCCAAGAGTCAGCAATAAAAAATGAAGAACAGGAAGTTGTGAGTTGCTATCCATATTGTTCTAGTTATTAGCAATAACTAGTTAGTTATTTAGTTGTTCTAATAAATATTTTAAATTCTTGATCCCAATGATTGCTTCTATAGTGCTTTAGAAGTAGCTAGATGGTTAACAGATTAATCAATTCACCCCATATATTTCTCCAATGAATATAAAATTGTTCATTAAAGTTGAATTTTATGATTGTTATTCATCAAATAACTTTTGTTTATTAATTTCTCCATTCCTTTCAGCTTATTGATGATACTCCTACCACTACAGTCAAAACAGAACCAACAGAATCATCTGATGACTGTCATCCTGAGCCTAACCTACATTCTCAACATATGGAACAGTTCTTGACTGAAAATTATATAGATGATAATGGAGATAATCAGCAACACTTTATGGATGAGTTATTGGGAAATTCTTCTGATTCAAGACAAATGGTGAGACTCGGATCATGAACATTTTAGTGATGATCATTTAATTAATTTTTAGTAGCTATCTAGCTATATTATCTTGCTGCTCACATTTTATGGTTTGTCACATCAGAAAATTTGACTCCTATGTTTCAAGAGGCATGAAATAGAATTCAATTTTTTTTTCTTGTGGAGCTACAGAATCTGATTGTATTTGTTGGCATCATGTGTGCCAAATGCCGAAGTTTCCCTGATTAATTTAAATTGATTTATCTATAAGATGATATATTTTTTTCAATATATTTTATCTGCTCTAGGTAAAGTACTATAAATTTGTTCCGTGCCATTTGTGAGCCTCTTTAACTCCCTAATGCCGAGTGTGCGTTAGTACCTTCATTTTCTTTTCTTTATCATGAGATTGAATACTTATATATGTGTTAGGGGGCGTGCCACTCCCGAATCCCACTGTCAGGTCATTTTATATATATTGAATGTGCAGTACAACAAACTAACAGACACTACCAACTACATGACGGCCATTATGTTGAGATTTTACAATTAGTAGTAATTCGTTTTTTTCATCTTCGTTGGTTTTCTAAAGTAATCTTCATATATTTATTTATTTATGAATTTTATTGGATATAGTTTGTTGTACTGCACACTACATGATTGTTCGATAATTTGGCCCATACACATATTATTATTTGATTTCATAATACATAAAATGAAGGTATTAACACTCGCTTGGCATTAGGGATTTAAAAATGTGAAGCACATTCTCGAGATCGTGCAAATAGCCAAGTTGCCCGAAATATATATATCACTAAGTTGAGTTTAGTTCAAATTTTTTTAGCTCATTAAGTTTAGTTCAATTACTAATGCACCTCGTTGCTTTAATTCCCCTCAGAGCTCAATGAATGAGTTTCTAGATGGAGGAGAGTCGTCTGGTTCTGCTGGAGGTGTAGCTCAAGATCAACCACTGGTGAGTAGCTATTGCTTATCATAGGTATGAACACTAGATGCTTTGAGTAGTGAAAGGTGATGTCAAAAGAATTTATGCGCTCACTTGACTCGAACTTGTAATGCTAATCAATCAAAGTTTACTGTATTTATTATTTTTATCTTTGATTGCTCAATGTATTATGAGTGTGTTCATAAAATAGACATTGAACAGTTCATCATTGTTCTCACATTAATACATCGATATTGATAATCACCTCTTGTGAAAATACAATTTGTTGAATGTGAACATTATCTACTGTTGAATGTGCTAATTATTTATAAACTTTCATTGGTTAATTGCAAAAATGAAGAAGAAATTATTTCAATTTATGCTATAGTTGGAATTAATTGACTGCTAACTATGTGAATTATGAAAAATGACTTCCAAGTATTTAGTCATCAAAAATACTTTATAATTTAGTAACTAGAACATCTTGAAGTGCCTAGCTATTATGAAAACCAAATTGAACTAATTCTAGTTTAACTTTAATCGTCATTTGGATCATCATAATAATAAGTATATGGATTGAATTGATGCATTGTTTCATTAAAATCAGCTAGTTATAATTTCCAAAGTGTGGGTTACACTGTGCATTCTATAAGAAGTTATTTAAACTCTGCTTTGAAGGTTTTTTCAGTTTTCAAGCTTTAGAAAGATTTCTATTCATCATCAGGAGGGAATCTTTCTATTCGCAAGCTTGAAAACTGAAAAAACCTTCAACACGGAGTTTAAATAATTTCTTATATTATGGATTTCCCGTTGAGTTTGAATCTTTTCAATCAACTGTGCATTCTACTTCCCATTCTCTCCCTTATTTTGAAAATTGGAAATAGAAATAGAAAGCATAAAGTTACTAGGCTACCTTTAGTGTAAAGAAAAGAGATAGAGGGTAATGATGCATAGTGAAATAAATGCTTTCTATTTCAAGAGAATGAATCTGTACTATAATATAAGAATACCTTCTGCCTGATATCAGAGATGAAGCATCATAAGAATATAGAGAGCATTAAAACTCATAATTTGTGACTAACAGGGCTATGTGCCACACTAATATTAATGATTTTAAAAATCATTGTTTTGAATTTTTACTGCTATAAATGATATAGGTAAATCAGTACTTGTGTACTGATACGTACTTGCATTCAAATATGATCGAAAACCTCAATTTAATACTCAATTGATAAAGAACGAGTGTTGTACTGAAGACCCAGCTTTTATTACCAAATTTATGACTCTGACTCAGTTCAAATTATGGTATTAAGAGCAAGCAAAAAAATAACATGATTTGAAGTTATTATATAATTGTTATTGTTTGAACATTTCATTATCTATGAGTTGGGATATCTTAAATGGGTCTTGAAGACTTGCCTCAGTCAAGATCAGCTGATAGTTGCAAGATCAGCTGATAGTTCAAAAGAGCAAATGAATAGAAAGGATCAAAATTCAACTATAGATTAAGGGAGCATATAGATTCTGAACTGTCTTCTTTATTTATTGCCTAATGTAGCTTAAATTTTGGTATGATTTGTAAAATGAATATTAATCATTTTATAAAGTTTTTAATGATTTTTCCAAAACTTTGATTTCACCTCTAGTTTTTTTAATCTTACATCAATTTCATTGTTCTTGATCTCAAATTGTAGATAGTATTAGGGTGAATGATTTAGTCAGAACACTTTTTTAGAAAAAATGTGATATCAGATCTTTCAAATATTAACTAAAAATATAAATTTTCATTTTTAGAATTTGAAAACTTGTTATTTTAAACTTCATATTTTTTTAATTTGAAATTCTACTTTAATTAAAATGAAGACACATTCCTCAAGAATAATGCATTGCAAACTGCATCAAAAGTGATTGGAAATTTAAAAGAAAACTGCTGAAATTTATTTTCATGGTAGACTAGAATATGAAGAACTCATTTATGCCGAAATCTGATATAATTTTTTTTGCTATATGCTCCCCTTAACTCTCACTCGCTGTATGGACTAATTGGTTTGATACTTTGATTTATATAATTGTGTTGCATTGAACAAATAGTATTTATGTGTACTGTAAAATATTTTTGGCAGTGGTGTTATCCGACAATTCCACATTTTTGGGCCTACAAGAAAGAAAATATAAGAATCATTATGGAACTTTAATCAGTATCCATGATGCCTGCAGGTGGATACCAATTAAAATGAGTTAAATAATAATTTATTAATTTTTCTTGCATGACTGAATATGTGGAACTGTGAGATAACTCTTAACTTACCGTAAATTGGGACATGTTGAATAGCACTTCAAGTTTAAATTATTTGTAATGTGAGTTTTAATCGTCTTATTTGCAGCACTTCATTGTGGCTTCGAAAGAGAAAAAAGAACCTAAAGACCAAACTAATAGTATAAAGAGGAGAACCAAAATATCTCTCGATAAGAAGATTGAAATTATAAACCGTGTTGAATGTGGAGAGACTCAGGAGAAGATTGCTAGAGAACTATGCCTTAACCGACCTACAGTTGCCAACATTTTGAGATGCAAAAGCAAATATAAAGATTTGCTAAACAATACAAGTCCAGCTCTTATTGACTTCACTGCAACAAATGTATCTTATAAACGCTCTAATCTAATCGTCGAGATGGAGGAAAAGCTGGTAGATTGGCTGAAAACTCAAAATGAGAATTACTCTCCAGTCAGCACTGTTTCATTGAAAGAAAAGGCTATTGCTATTTTTGATAGTTTGAAAGCAGCACATACTGGTTCGTCAAAAGATGAGGAACAAACGTTTGTTGCTAGTCGTGGATGGTTGCACAGGTTCAAGAAAAGGGCTATTTTGCACAATGTAATATTGTAAGGCAAGGCTGCTGATACGAAAAGTATAAGTTTAAAAGTAAAACTTATCATATTGAACCTTTCACAAAAATTTCTCAAACCAGAATGGAAAATGAAACCCAAAGAAATATGTGAAAATGTAAAATGAACAGGGCTTCATATAACTAAATTGTATAATGGATACTCAGTGATTTTGATAAGGAAACAATTTGGTTTTCTGATTATTTAGTATTATGAATCCTAAGTGTAAATTGTACGAGTCACTTCTTTCAATACTAATAGACCACCAAAGTGAAGAGAGCTCCATTCCATATTAGAATATCAGCGAAATATTTCTATGTTGTTCCTATGGTAATAAAAACGAGGCTCAAAGGCATCCATACAGCTGACTATTTACTTAAAGAATTTTTTTAATTCAATATTGGAATGCATAATATCTAAACCCATTCATTGCTGTGAAGTTTTTTGAAATTAGTTGTGAAATATTAAAGTTAAGAGTTATTTAAGACTTTTCTCTGGTCCTTTTGAGAAGCTGTGTGGCCTTTTTTTGAGCAAACGCACAGCACTCCAACTGGAAGCGACAGACAATGAGCCACTGATGTGAAGTCACTGCATAGCCTCCCAAAATGACCAGAAAAAATATCTTAAATAATTCTTATTTTTCATATATCCTCAGTCCTTACTAATTTCAATAAACTTAACATCAATGAATGCAGTTAGATATTAGGCATTCGATCATAGGATCAAAATTTTCTAAGAGTAAGTAAATAAATAATCAGCCTCATTTTTCTCTCTGTTGGAATAACATGGAGCATTTCGCTGATATTCTAATATGGAACCGAGTTACTTCACTTTGATGATCTATAAATAAATATAATCAATCTGTAGATGTAATTATTAGTGCTGTAATTGTTGTTGTAAGATATATCTGAGAAACTTCCATATTAATAGATAGCTACCTACTTTTCTCATGCTTATAATGTTGTTGCATCTCTAAACAAAACCACTCATTTTTTATTAACAAATAGACCTATCTACTTCAGAAAAAGAACTACAAAATCAAATATATGTCCAATGAAACCATTTTTTACTGCACATAAAATAATAGGATCAAATTAGGAATAAATTTATACTATCTAATAGCCGAGACATACAAAAGAACCAGCAAGTTCATCATATTAAATTGCTACTTTGAAAAGATCCACGGTTTACAGAATGCCAATATTTTCAAAGGATAAAATAAACTCAAGATTGAAGATATTCTAGGATTCAAGATTTAATAGAAAGGGTTTTCGTCATCCGGAATGAGTTGAAAAACCTGAACCAAACAATTGATTTTCTGACCAACTGTAGTTTGTTGGATACCTACTTTATTTATAAGCTCTTTATCTTTTATTTTACTTTTTAATATAGCTATTAATTATTAGAAAATATCTAATAAAATATAGATAATTTATTTGTCTGTGTTTTCCTGTTCCTGATGATGATCTTTCTATTTGAAAACTTGAATCCTAAAATGCCTTCAATTATAATATTTTAGTTTGTACCCTCTTAAAAAAGGTGCTACTGCAGACTATATCATTTGTTCATAATTCACAAAGTAAGTAGTATTTCTCTAGCCTAATCAATAGCATAATACAAATCACTTTTGCTGTTATTCCAATAAATGGTAATGAATGTTCATTTTTATTTACAGTTTGTGGTATTTCATTTGGACATTTTTATAATATGTCCACTAATGCCTATCTTAATACATTCATTGACTAAATAAGAATAATGTCTACAAAGAATGTGGTGTAATAATCTTGTCTGAAGCATTTATAAAGACGTTCTTCTGAAATATTCCAAACCTTATTGTAAAAAATAAACATTCAATAATAATTACTTCATTATAATTTCAATTCATTGGGTGATTTTTGTACAGTTTCCATTGGACTTATTAAAGTAAGCTTTTCCTTTCTCTGTCTAATACACCCGATGAATTGAAGTACATGTTACTCGTAAGCTTTTTCTTGGCTGTATATGCTATCTCTATTGAGAGTGATAAAACTCCTAAAATGCAGTTGAAAGTCCCAGGTGGGTAACTTATTTCATTAGTGTTTTCTCTGCACCAGCCAATCTTTCTTCCAATTGTAATATAACCAATAGATTAATCTCATTGACTGTAGTCTCTTCCACCTCAATATTCAAAGCCAACTGATCACTTTGCTATGAATTATATCAGTGTGTTCAGTTTGGTGGTACAGTAGAGTCATGCCATATCTTTTATTTTGTTGTGCTGGAGAGGAAGGGGGGAGGCAGAATGCAGGTTTGGGCTGGTAACGCAATCTGCCAATCTTACTATTTCTAACAAAAATAACTAGCAATGAATACCTTCAAACTATATTTAGCTTCTGTGAAACTCATTGTCAAAACGTTTATGAAATATTTTCAATAAAGTGTGACAGGACTATTCTGAAATCAAATGGTTGTATAATTACCCATTTATTGTTGTCTATATTTGTATACTTGTATATAGCTACTTGTAATCTAATTTAAGTGTTTAGTTTAGCTTAATTTAAATATAAACATTGGTAGCTATTAATATTATGTTGAATATCAAATCCACCTATGATTTGTAGAACTATATAACTGTAAACACACGTTAGATTGTCATTTGCGATAATCCTGAGTGTGATCATTTCTCAAGTCAAAGTCATGAAGACTGTAGTGAAAGTGCCTCTCCTCTACCTCTGGTGTGATTCTTTTTCATCTTAAGGACATTTTCACATCACAGATGACAGCCACTGCCTATCCAAATCAACGGATAATTCCTTACGAAGAGTTGAACATACCAAGGGGAGCTAGCAGCACTTGCCCTGTGTGTCAGCGTGTCTTCAAGTCAAGGAGTCACCTGAAGAGACATTACATGGTTCATAGTGGTGAGAAGCCCTATGCTTGCCACATGTGTCATTTCCGCACCAATCAGTTGTGTAACCTCAAAACGCATATGGTCTTTGTGCACAATCTCAGGAGGTAGATTGTGGGGCATGTGATGTCATTTATTTGTTATTAGATTGAATAAGAAAGAGATATCTACCTCTTCTTTTCTTGTTAGATATTAATGTTTCCATCAAATTTTTAGGCTAAAGTAATTCTTAATCTGTGTTTAGAAATTAGCTACTTAATTATAAAATAGAATTAGCTGTAACTGTTAATCAGATATGTATCTTAACCCTAGATATAATCTTGTCATTAATTAGCTATATTGTAATAAATTTAGGATAGTTACATTTTTTAGAATATTGTTTTATGTATTTATGTCTAAATTTCAGTTCATGTTTCAATTGCTTTGATTTCTTCATATCTTCGTTATAATTTGTTGAGAGTAACATTGTCAAATAGTGCCAAATCCCCCTTCTCTTCCACATAGTTGCAATTACTGCTGTTAGTGAATGAATGTTTTTCTTTGTCTCAGACCAAACAAGCTATCAACGAATTTATTACTGCCACATTGGATCAAGGAACTAAACCTATTCTGGCGTTTGATGAAATGAACTTCCCTAGCAGTTCTCTGTACTTGTGTCCCCTGTGCAGCCACCAGTTCACTCGTAGAGCCACCTTCAAGAACCACTACATGATTCACTCTGGCGAGAAGCCTTTCTCATGCTCCTTCTGTCCTTACAAGGCTGTTCAGAAGTCTAACCTCAAGATTCACATGATCAGAATGCATGCCCAACACATTCAAAAGGAGCAAAGTTCCTGTAGCTCCTTAGAGTATTCAACCAATGAACTTTAGTTATCAAAGGCCTTGTCTTTTATTGTCAAAATATAGAAAATGTCTAATTTCTGTGAACCAAAAGGAACATCTAATTTTAATCTTTATATTTATGTTAGTTTTCTATGTTTTATTAAGGTCCTTATTTATAAATAATGTTCATGTCTAGATATGGTATTTAGTGTTTTTATCTTTGTACTCTCTTTTTAATTTAGAAGTGTAGATAATGCAGTTGCGTGACGACTCACCTATGGCATGTTCTCTTCCTCTAGATCCTGAGACATACCCCATTTGCCAAAGAAGGTGGCTCCATCCTGTTGAATGATAATGTTATTGGCAATATGTGTCTAGCCGTGCCATTCGACTCTCTTAATATGTCTAGATGTCCTCCTTACGTCTGTCCAGTGTGTCAGAGAACTTTTAACGCTAGGGGAGACTTCAAGAAACATTACATGGTTCACAGTGGAGAGAAGCCGCATGGCTGTCCATTCTGCAGTTACAGGGCGATACAGAAGAAGAGCATAAAGATGCATGTCTTCTCCATCCATAAAGATAGAATACGGGCTGCTGAATAATACCGTTAGATTGTATACTAATTGTCAATTCTTATTTGATTTTGTGGAAATTATAAATATTCAATAAATTTTCAAATTCATATATTTGTCATATATCTGTAAGATTTTGTATTAGCTATATGTATAAATTTGTGTGTATGTAAATTATTAGATACTTAAAGGAACATTTTTATCACTAATGAACTTTTACTATCCTATTTAAACTAGGTAACCTCATTAGTCAATATATTTTTAAGAATTTTTTTTTGTACATTTTGATTCATTTTATTTAAATCACGTGTTATTACTTAGTTGAATTACTTTTGCTGTTGATAATACAAAGAACTGCTTTCTTCTCCAGCACACTCTTAACTGCCTATCCTCTTCAGTGATTCCTTTCTTGGTCATTTGCAGACAGTGAATTACTCTAGTCCCAATACAAATAAAGTCAGAAATGATGGAAGGAGCTTTTCCAACATAGTGCCATTTGACGAGTTGCTTCTACTGAGGTCTCCCATCACTAAGTATTTCGTATGTCCCATCTGCCTCTATGAAAGTGCAGACAAGGGAGGCTTGAGAGTTCACTACAGAATTCACAGTGGAGAGAAACCTTACGGATGCCAGTATTGTGACTACCGCTGCAACGTCAGAAGTAACCTCAAGAAGCACGTCTACTTGAAACACTTTGAACAAGCTCGTAGCTACTGAAAACTTATCCATCTCTTGAATTACGATGAAAATGAGTGCCACATTATTACTCTATTTAATCTGTTGGAGGTATTCAGTATGTAGACACTGAACATAGTGCTGTATAATTCAATGTGATCACAAGTCAACTAGCATAGGTACTTATCTTATGTTTTGGTTAGCCATTACTAAGAAGAACTCCATTAGTTCATCACATCATAGAATGACTAAAATATATTATTATATACTCTTTACTTTGGCTGTTCTACATCTCTGTGTTTCTTGACTGAAGATATCAGTGATTTTTATTCCATGAGTTCAGAATAGGAAAAGTAATGTGGTTTGTTTTGAACTCAAAATTTGGTGTAAATAATAATTGATGCTCCAGATCCTTAAGAAGATATAATTATGGAATATTTTTAATAACTCATCTGTGAAGCTTACAGTATTATTACCATTTCATAATTGTCTTTTTGTTTTTCTTGCCAGAGAAATAATATGTATTGGGGGTTGCTTTAATAGTTATTTGTTTTTGATGTAATTGATATTTTGCAAAAAAATGTAGTTGTATCATATCTATAATTATTTTAATTTCTAAATCATTAGTTAGGTATTTATCAAAATTTCCCATTTACCTCTTCATTTTGCAAATTAATTAGCTAGTGCCTGTATTTTGTTGAACTGCTTTTTCTCCAGCCATTTCGTGATCATACACTTCATTTTAGCTGAAACTGTCATATGTTTTAATTATTCCAGGGAGAGATCATGCCTGCTCTGCTTAGAAACCAATATAGGTTCACGAAACAAGCTGTTCAAGACACAAGTTCTGTAGTTCCTTTCAACGAACTACATTTAATGAAAGATGCTCAGGGTGTTTTCAATTGTCCACTTTGTAGCTATTGTGCCTCAGAGAAATCGGCACTGAAGAACCACTACAGAACTCACACCGGGGAAAAGCCGTATTGTTGCCCATTCTGCCAGTACCGGTGCAGTCACTCCAGTAACATACGCAAACACATTCTTATCAGGCACTCCAATTTATGAGTTCAACTTCCATCTTCAGCTATTTTGTAAAAGTAATTAACTCTTTTGAATGCTAAAGATAAATTTATTAGTGAAATTGTTGATTGGATTCTGTCTGGCTGGTCTGCCGCCCCTCTCCACCTCCAGCAAGTTTAGATAGTTACTAATTTGTACCTTACACTGTTTATTGTTGTAGGTTTTCAGTACGGAAACTTTCAATCCATGGAGAAGATTAAATAGAAGTTATGATGTTGTGCCATTTCACGAGCTGAATCTTCCCCGGAGTTCCATATACACGTGCCCAGTCTGCCGGCAAGTGTTTGGCTGTAGGTCTGACTTCAGGAAACACTACATGGTGCACAGTGGCGAGAAACCTTATGCCTGCAAGTACTGCGACCATCGCTCCAATCAGTCTAGCAACCTCAAAACCCACATGGCCTCAAAACACAAAGAAAAAATGTTACATTGAACTCCATTCTAATGATTTAATCAAATCTTGATTAATATCTATTGAACTATTATGTATCATAAGTGTTATAATTTAAGAGATTGTGATCTTTGTAAAAATGTGAAGTAGGTTTAATGCTTGTATTTTTAATTTATAAATCCTTTATAGCTTTCAGCTAACAGTTCTAAATATTGTATTTTATTTATTCCCTCTATGGTAGGAAAAAACTTATGTTAGCATTATATGAATTATTTCATTTAAGTTGCCTTGTGGCTCTATCAGATTAATTATTCCTTTAGTGAATGGAGTAGAATTAATTCTTCCCCTCTCTATCTCCAGCTCATTAAGAATAACAATCATTGTAAATTGCTCTCATGTTTCCATTCTAGGTGAATTCTTATGGTTTCTTTGAAGAAGATATTACTGCTCCAAAACCTGGAAACAGAAATTATGTTGCGAATATTGTACCTTTTCATAAATTGAATGTTCAGAAGAGTTCAATTTACCATTGCCCTGTGTGTAGATCCACGTTCAAGAAGAGACACAATTTTCAAGTTCATTACATGGGTCACAGTGGAGAGAAACCTTACTCCTGTCCCTACTGCCGCTACAGATCAAACCATCTGAGCAATGTTAAGCAACATGTCTTCAACAAACATACTCCTGCAGTGCCTCTTTAATATTACACAACTTTCTACTAAGAGATGTGCATGCTCTCATTAGCATATGTTGAATGTAGCTAGTAGACAGCTGTACATGTTTGTTTTTCTTTTCTAGGTGTTCAACAACTCAGTGTCAAACTATTCATCACCCACTGCTTCCATCACCACTTCAGTCCCTTTTGATCAGTTAGATCCTCAGGCAGGCTCTTTCTATAAATGTCCCCTGTGTCCCAGAACCTTCAGTTTCAAGAACAATTTTAGAAAGCACTACATGGTGCACAGCGGAGAAAAACCATTTGTTTGTATCTTCTGTCCTTATAAATCCAATCAGTCTAGTAATTTGAAGTCTCATGTCATCAAGAAACACTCAAGTTCTTCAATCTGATTCTAGTTACAGAAATGATATGGATATTTTGATTGATCGTCTTATTTCTCACGCCAAATGAGGGCTAACTAATTGGTTGCTTTTTTGTTGCTAGGTGTCTCTTTACCATTCCTTAAGCACACCTTTCCTCTCCAGTATCTTCACAGCCCTCAAGAAGGCTCACTCTCAAATGTATTTCTTTCGTTGCAGAATGATTGGATGAATACGTTTCTGTCCCCATTAGAATCTCGCGACGTGACTATCCCTCCTTTCGATCAGTTAGTCTTACCTCCCAAGGGCTCTCAATACTCTTGCCCTGTATGCCAAAGGAAGAGCACCAGCAAGTCTGACTTCAAGAAACATTACATGGTTCACAGCGGAGAGAAGCCTTACAGTTGTGGTCTCTGCTCCTACAAGACTAATCAGCCTAGTAACCTCAAAAAACATGTCATCATCCATCAGCTTAGAGTGCGCCATGTCGATATATAGGGAATAGTCTTTACTTACTGTAGAAGTCTGCCTCCCTTCAAATTTATTATTACTAGCTATTTTACCAAATGTTTGTTATTTCATACTCACATGCTATTTCAGTTCATGTATTTACCTATGTGATATAACTATATACCAATTATTATAATTTCCACAGCTTGTTGTCCCGTTTGACCAATTGGGTTTACCAAAAGGTCCTCCGTACATATGTCCAACATGCAGTCATGTGTTCTATGACAAGAGCATCTTCAGGCACCATTACATGCGTCACACTGGGGAGAAGCCTTATTGGTGCTCACACTGCTCCTACAGGGCAAGAAAAATAGCCAATCTCAAACGACACTTCCTATGCAAACATTCAAACTCTTTGACTGGACTAAATGTGAAATAATTAACCTGTTAAGCAAGTGAACACTCTTACCTCTGTAAATCACTGCTGAAACGCCCTCGTAGCTTCTGTGGTGGTATATCTAATAGCTATATTTAATAATTTAAAAGGATAAAACTGATCAATTTTACTTACACTGTTTTACTATTGATGTATTATTTTATTTGTAAGCTATTGGTGTATTTTATTTCCTTTTCGAAAATTATTTTTTCAAAATTAATGTTAGCTACCACTTTTTTAGTTAGTTCTTGGTTCTACCGGAACATGAATACTAATAAAAGGGAATAATAGTTAGTCGATCACACTTAATATTGTTCTAAGATTACTTTAACTTGCCTCCCTTCTGCCCTTTCCAATTCAACAATGTTGCGTCAAAATACCAGAACTTCCAATTTAAAATGATAAAAAAATGCTCTTGATTTTTTCATTGGCGCTGTAGATGCAAAATATGTATAACTTGTATATACATTTCTACCTACTTAACGTAATTATGTCCTAGGTTCATTCAGTGACCCTCTCTCCGTGATTTTCAGCCTAGTATTGTCCCGTTCGAAGTGCTGAGTTTAGCGAAAGGTCCTCCCTTCGTTTGCCCTATCTGCAGCTCTATTTTCACTGCCAAGAATAGCTTGAGAGAGCATTACATGAGACACACTGGGGAGAAACCCTTTGGCTGCTCACACTGCTCTTACAGGGCTAGGAAGTCCATCACCCTCAAGAGACATCTATTCAGTAAACACTCTCATTAAGTATAAACTGAGAGTTGGTGCTCAAGATATATCTAGAAGTTCCCCATTCATTTTTTCTGTCAGTTGGGAGGCATATGAAAACTCATTCACTGTCATATATATTTTAGCAAATGTTCATACATTTTCATTATTTTGCTTTAAATAGGACAGCATAGTATTTATAGCCTCATTATAATATATAGTAACTGTGATTTTAGATATTTTATCCTAAATTCCTTTGTAAGTCTGATTGTATTTTTATTTGTGTTCTTTAATGAGATCCCTGTTTGAACTGATTTAGGTTCTTGTAAATTACAGATTTGTACAGCTGATAAATTATATTATTAATTGAAATTACATTTTTATTTTCCTTGCTTCTTTAGACTGTCTTTCTAGTACAGAATAAGAGTTGAAAGAAGACATTCTGTGGAGAAAAAATCTAAAGCAATATTTTCAATTCAATTCCTCAGTGTTAAAACATATATTAAGTTTTTAATTGCTTGGATTTATGAATATAGATTTAACTTTTTTTCACTAACTTGATTTCGCTTTTAATTATTTCAAATTTAGCAAGTAACAAAATGAGTGTAACCAAATAGGGTGGAAAAACACATATGTAGAAATATATTTATTATGTTTGCAGATCCTACCTTGTCGATATTCACTAATGATAAAAGTATTATTGATGCACCATTCATCTTTGCTACATGCTTAACAACCAAATACAATAAGTCACTACTGTTATCTTCCTCTCCAGCATCTTAAATGGCACAGAAAACTTTAGAACTCATGATCCCCCAGCTTCAATAATACTCTTGGTTTTCCCTTGCAGCTGCTCAGCAAGAACAGTTTGTCGAAAGTGAAGAGTCAGCGCAAGAAGAACAACAAACACCCGTGTCCGTACTGCGGTCTCATGTGCTTCAGTCCCTCTCACTGGAAGCGCCATGTTATGATTCACACGGGAGAGAAACCTCTGGCGTGTCCACACTGCCCCTACAGAACTAGACAGTCCTCTGACCTGAAGTCGCACATATTCTGCCAACATGCTAGACCTCTGCAAGGCAGTACGCCTCAACTCAACCCACCTAAATACACTTAAGAACGTAGAGAAGCTTCTGAATTAGTAGCAAAACTGAATTCAGTTTTACCTACTCACTATTCACTCACCAATTTTGGATATGATTTTGTTAGTGTGTAAAATTACTTGGCAAATACTTTTAACTCCTCCAAATAGCTGTTCTAGATCTAAATACATGTAAAGTCTTCGCACTTTTTTCATTCCTATTACTCTAGACCAAATATCTGTTAAATTTTATTGGAAAAATTATATAAGAATTCCTTTTTAAGACTCTTTAGCATTGTCAATTAGTTTTATTTTATTAATTGCTATTATTGGTAATTAGTTCTTCATTCTTCTGTCTCCCTTCCAAGACGATCCAGTCAGAGTGCAAAGAAATCTCTTACTTATTCACTGACCTATCTTCTTCCCAGCCCAAGAACATCGCAAACCAGTGCCAGATCTTCGCAGCACAGGGTAATCTAATGAGAGGCAAGGGAGGCCGTAGTAAGAGGTTCTTCTGTCATCTTTGCGGAGTTGGCTGCTATGACAGACATCATCTGAAGAGACACGTCATGATTCACACTGGAGAGAAACCCTACGGCTGCAGTTTCTGTGACTACAGAGCCAGGCAGAAATCTGATCTCAAGATGCACTGTGTTCAGAAACACGCTACTTACCCTGATCAAAATTAGTTCATGTAAAATTTATTATCTACTGTGAATGTTGGTTCTGACATCAGGTAATCTCAATAGCTTGAAGTTTGTGGTATACTAAATAACTATACTGAAGAGAAGCGAGTGACGTCTTCTTGCCACCGAACTGTTAGAATTTGGATTATTTATTATCTTTCTTCATTGTCATCATGGAGAAACTTTTGTACATCCATGAGCTTGTCATCGATTGATGGTAGGTGACTTTGTTCAAGGAGCCACTGTTTTGCTTCTTCAAAATCAATTACTTTTATTTTCCTTTGTATATTAGCAACTGCGCCTTTAGCTCCGATGAAGATATCAATCCTTTTCTAAATTAGCAGTTATTTTCCTATCTCATTCTTCATTTATCCGTGTACACTGTGTGTTTCGTTAGCTTCTTTTCGACCAAATGGTCCAAATATTTATTGAATGAAGGATATTCTCCCCAACTATGTAGAGCTGACTGGTATTTTGAAGAGAAAATGGAGTTAGGGCATTACAGATTGTGTTATTTTGGCAATTTAATCAGTACTATAGCTACCTTTAGTTTATGCTGTAAAGAATATTACTTGCCTTTTATTTTCCCAATTGAGTTTTTATTCTTCCAACCGAGTCATCAATATTGAGTGGCAAATAAAGCTTATTCCTTTAATTGATTGTGTTGTTTGTATTATATTTTGCAATATATTTCGTCTTTTTTTCTCAATACTCTCATTGCCAATTTCAAACCAGTGTTCAGATACTTTTCGTTAACCTACTTTTTACAAAGAAAGATAATTATTACTTATTTGCTTAGAGAAACTACCGTGTTTTATGTTTAACCTGTAAAATAACCAAAGATAGAAATCCTATGACCAAAGCATTAAAAATACTGATGAAGGAGCCACTGAAGCTGTATTTGTAATTTGGATTTTAAATTTTTAGGTACCATATGTTTTATTTTAACGCTGCTTGCAGTTTTAAAGGATAGAGCTAGGAATGTGTTCTTCAACTACGAGGTCTTAGTTTTTTAAGAAGTTCACTTTTAGGCTTGATTTACCATCATCTCTTCATTTTCCTCTTCCATCCATGAGTGCAGCCAGCGGTGCTTGTGTCCCTTTTCGTCACATTCCTTGGTAAGTGCATGTATTCACGAAGTAGCTTTTCTCCATTCATGAGCATAGTCACCGACGGTGGCAGGTGACTTTGTTGATTTGTCAATCTACCTTTTCTAACTGCTTCTTCGATATACTTTGTATTATATTTATTTCCGCTTGACGTTTAGGTAAAATGTTGTATGTAGAGCGACATACTATCAAGAATAATTATCAATAGTAGTTATCTATTCCTGCTTACCTGTGAGGATCTGTTTAGTAATTACAAAGTAGCTACAAGTTTTAAGAAAAAGAAACACCAATCGCCGAAGTTACCATCATGATTAGCCAAGCAATTATTTCACTTAGCTCAATTGAGACAGAATAAGTTAACAATTACTGTTGAAATAATTCATGCTGTAAATCAATAAAAACTCCCATATTATTTTAAATTATCATTACTTCAGTTTATATATTTTAACACAAGAGCTCCAATATTCAGAAATGAACATCTTGAAGCGTTGAATCCATCGAAGACTAAACTGCGTCCATCGCTTTATTGCAGATCACTATTTTGTGAATAATTGTAATAATATTGATCGTACAGTAGTGAAACTTTAGTCACTGGAAGATTGCTTCTACGTTAGTATCTTGCTGAAATATTTTTTGAATCCATGAGCAAATTGGAAAGTTATGAACGTTTATGTATTTTGAAGGCATTTTAACTGTCCATCGCTTTATTGCAGCTCTGTGAAAAGGCCAAAAAATGGGCGATTAACTTCTACCTAGAGGGTAAAAATTGTAAATAGGATTCTACGATGGAAAAATGAATGAAATTCAGTTAGAGAGGTCGGATAAACTACACAAGAGATATTTCAGACATAAAAACTATAAAGTATAAACCGTATACAGGTCGGCCTCGCTTTTGTAAAAGCGGTAATAATTGCGAGACATGTCTCGATATTATTACCGTTCGTACACATAGAAAACGGAGAATTTTTTTTTGTGGTAATTGTTTCATATTTACTATAACAGACATAAAATTATCATTCATATAGGGTTATTAGAAACAATTATTTCAGAAATTCAACATGTTCCATTTTAGGGTACGTCAGTTACTTCTTATCGCACGGTTCCATATTTTTGGGCACGTTAAAAGTCCTCTTCGGGCTCCTGGAAAAAAAATGAGTTTATTACATAATATTATAGAATTAAGGTCTGCAATCATTATTCTGCAAACTGCATACAATTCTGTTCAATATATATTTTATAATTTGTTTTTTAAAGTTTTTTAATACTCTGCGAGCAACAATTGAGCGAATCACTAATCTGATGCCCAAGAAGAAGATTGTACACTCTTTGTTTTGATTACAAATTTGAATTTTATAAACAAACCATGCGTTTTCGGCCTTTATTTTAGATATTAATTGTTTCCTAAAGTATATAAACGTTTCTATAATAAGTTTATCCAATTTTATACCTTTACAATGAATTTATTAAACATAATACCTAGTTGACAATCAAAACAAATGGTGTACATTCTTTTTCTTTTGGCTGAAAATTTCTTAAATTAGTAAGTCGGAAGTAAAATAGGTTTTGTAGAGTTTTGATTATAAAAATATTTGAAAGCATATAAAATTAAAAATATGCTACCAAATTCGATGCAGTTTGCAGCAACTTAATAAGAAATATTCGCCTCGTTGGATAAGGCAATAAAAATATTTGCTTGGAGGGGACCTTTATATATAATAATCATTATTTAACTTTTATTTAATTTGGTATCCATGATAGGTACCAATTAGAGTAAAAGCCAATTAGTAATAATTATATTTTCTCTTTTGACATGTCCGAAAATGTAAACCAACCAATAACTTGGAAGTTAATACCTTACTTCCAAAAATATCTCATAAAGGAGCGCGTACTGGGAGAGATAAAAAGCACAAACAGGGTTCTCTTCCGCAACACTCCAACCTGCCAAGAGCGATGAGTAACCTGACTTACTCAGTCATAGAGAAAAGTTGTCATAGGGTTGTGGTGGGAAAGGCGTACTGGAAGTCGGTGGTGCTAGCGAGTGTGCTGTACGGAGCGGAAGTTGTGGATGTGAGGGAGGAAGACGTGGAGAAGATGCATAGGCAAGAAAATGTAGCGATGAGGAGGATCTTGGCAGCACCGAGATATGCATCTGTGGCAGCAATGAGAGGAGAGATTGGCATAGGAACGATGAAGAGCAGGTTGGTGAGAGGCAGATTGCAGTATGTGAGGAGGAAGTTGCAAGGAGAAAATAGACTGGTGAAGGGGGTGATGAATAGCATGAGGAGGAATGGATGGAGGAGATTAGCGAGAAGAGCACGTTGTGGCTGTACAGAGAGTACAAGAGGGAGATGAAAGAGGAGGACTACGGTGGAGGAGAGAGGGACAGGTTATGGTTCAGAGCTAGAACAAACTGTTTTTAGCTGGGAGACAGGAGGAGAGAGGGATGAGGAGAGGTGCTTGTTATGTGGAGAGAGAGGGACAGAAGACCTGATGCATTTTGTGTTGGAGTGTGGAGAGCTGGAGGAGGAGAGGATGGAGGTGATGGATCTGCAGAGACCAAGGGTGGAGCAGAGACAGAATGTGTTGGGAGAGTTTTTGTTCGGAGAGGAGGGGAGAAGAGAGAAAAGCGAGGTAATGATTAAGATGTGGAGGAAGAGAAGACAAATTGAAAGAAGAAGAGATGAATGAGGCAGATGAAGAGGATGAGTGATGCAGATGAAACCGATGGAAAGGCACATTCAAGAAATCCTGACTGACTGACTGAAGAGCGAGGAAGGAGCGCGTATTGGGAGAGACAAAATTACAAACAGGGTTCTCTTCTGCAACACTCCAACCTGCCAAGAGCGAGGAAGGAGCGAGTACTGGGAGAGACAAAATTACAAACAGGGTTCTCTTCTGCAACACTCTAACCTACCAAGAGCAAGGAAGGAGCGAGTACTGGGAGAGATAAAAAGCACATACAGGGTTCTCTTCTGCAACATCCAAACGGTTCTAGGACAACTTGACACCCTAACAAACTACGGAAGATTATTCAATTAGAGAAGAAAAAGAAAATGTAGTACGTATTTCTTCAGTATTTGCACTGCATTAACTAATTTTGTATTATTTCACTGTTAAAGAATGCAAAAAAAAAGATCGATAAATTTTATTGAGAAATACTATGCATTACCTATAATTAATCCTGAATCAATAGAATCGAGGTAAAATCACGAGGTGGGATAGCAGTGTGATGCAAATAACTCTTGCAAAATATGTATTAATACGAAAACTTAGATAAATCGTTTTTTATTCCTATCATTTGCATAAATATAAAAAAATCATAATTTTTAAGCATAGGAATAAATTTAACTATAAAATGAAATTCTAGTCCATGCAAAATAAGATCAAGAAATGGCCTCTTTTTCCATTTGCAATTCATGAAAAATTGGCATGAGGTGTAGCCCGGTAGGGTATTTTGGGTTCTGATTCCGAAAATGATATTCATTTTACCCAACCAAGTTTAACCAGTACACATTTTTACGCTATAGAAATTGGAGAAAAACTGAAAATTAAATTATACGATGTCAATAAATTAAGAAATAGAATAATACATTAAAAAAATGTATCCATAATAGTTAATAATGTATTAATACATGCGTGAAACAAAAATGTGTATGTAAAAATTTTGTTTTTGAAGATGAAAACACAAAACACATATTATACATCTGTATTAACCAATGTAATTATAACATTTTAAAAATGCCATAGGACAAAATCCTGAACTGGTTGAGAAAAAGTAGGTAGGTACCTAAGTGATAACATTTCTGTAATCAGTATGCAAAATATAATTCCAAAAACGTCAATAACAACTGAACCTCAAAAATCATACAGGACAGTTATTAATTATCGATGGAAAACTTATTATTTGTTGCTACAGGTAACTTGTGAAATATTTGTGAAACCTATTAAAGTTGAATTTTATAGTTCAATATCCAATGCACGTTGCTTATGATAACAATTGGAATTAATTATCATAATGCTTAAATTTAATAATTAAGCATAATTTCAGCTATGATATTTAGGTATCAGTAAGTTTTTATGTGATATTTTTTTTTAATATTTCACTAATAGGGACCTTTACGATATAGTGAATTTCGTTATATTATTTCTAGTGATTGGTCGAATGCAGCTTTAGTTATATCCAAAGGGACGCTATCTAAATATCTTACACTTTCAGTCAATTTATATCATTCTTATTTGAAATTGACTGGAAGAAATCGGGTTATTTATAAATTATTTCAAAAAAAGAATTTTATTGTTTAAATTATGCATCACAATCAGTTCCTAATAGCAATAATCTAATATTAAGGAGTAAAGAATTTAAGAGATCTTCTAAATACTTGTCCGTTTCTTTTTATCAAATAATGACGCGCAAAGCGTTCCAGTAATGTTCAGACTGTAATGGCGTGCTGACATGATTTGAGGAGTGTTGTCATTTTAAATTCCAAGAGGATTTCTAATTAAGGAGTGAATTATCTTTAGTATATGTGAGTATTATATATTTCGCTTTAGTTTCTGTGACATATTTGTAAATAATAAATGACATTCAGGAATTCTTTTAAATTGATTAAAACTTTGTTCTTGGTGTCCCAGTTTGTCGTGGTAGGCTGGTAGGCGGTAGCTTGGTTGGCTAGTTAGTTACGCTAGTAAAATTGGTTGGTAACTATCCCTAAATACCTATTATTATATATTACTTTAGTACTAGATTGATGCCCAATAATTTTCAAGTTGGATGTCAAACTTAAGGCTTAAGCTAAGTCTAGGTACAGTTCACAGTAAAATTAATGTAAATTTACCTAACTTTGCAAGGGTATAAATTTAGAAGCGTTTGTAGCATAATTATTGTAGATAAAGTAATAGTAGAATTTACTATTGAAAACATGTTTCATGTCTGATGTATACCAGTCTGTATCTCAGCGGTCAGCCCTCATGGTAATTACTAATTTCCACCAACTTGTCGGTGGAAAGTTTTACCTTTGAAAATTAATATTCTGGCAAAGTCAGTGAGTTTTCAGCTACCTAGTATTTATTCTTATGTTACCAGGCAATTAACATTAATATTTGGTGGAAAAATCTTAAATGGGTAAAATGTTGGCCAGAGTGGAAAAATAGGTGCTTTCTGATGAACTAATTACTCTGTTGGAGTTTAACAGACTTCAAAATTAATGGTAAATTGTTAAAAATTGTATAATCCGCAGCATTTAGCATATAGAATAGAGTTTATCTGTTGACTCTGACTGTTAGCCTAAGCAGTTTTCCAGACTGGAATGTTGGTGGATCAAGTTCTCAAGTAAAATAGTATGTCTCTAAAACTCGCCATTTGTCTCTCCAGCTCTCTTCAAAAATAACCAAATTACTCTCAAAAATGATCAAATTTTCATAAATTCTCTCCAAAATAACATTGTAGCATAGGAGAAAAATAGATGAAACTCTCCATTTGCAATTGAAGTGCTCAAAATAACTGTCACAAAATCGCCATTAAAATGGTGAGTTTGGACATGCTTTATTACTTGGGAATCAACCAAATTACTTGAAATTTATGGTGGATTTTTAATCATTTTTTCAGCTTATTCAAAAACTCAGTGGAATTTTGTGCACCAAATACAGACTGGGATGTATATATGCATCTTTTATGGCTATTTTATTAGGTAGTGAATAGTGATTTAACTGTTCCCTACAGTTTTTTGACTTTTTTCACCCAGTCTGCTAAGCATGCTCAATCAGTGATTATCAGTCCAAGCAATAAAGCATGTCCAAACTCGCCATTTTAATGGCGAGTTTGTGACAGTTATTTTTAGCACTTCAAATGCAAATGGCGAGTTTTATCTATTTTTCTCCTATGCTACAATGTTATTTTGGAGAGAATTAATGGAAATTTGATCATTTTGGAGAGAATTTGTTGAATTTTGGAGAGAGCTGGAGAGACAAATGGCGAGTTTATGAGACATACTATTTTACCTGGTCAGTCTCCAGGACAGATACTTAAATTTTGGGGCAATTTCACTCCAAAGACATGTTTCAAAGGGTGGGAGGAAAGTTGCCAGTTTAGTGAGAAAATTGATCCAGGTTGCTGCATTTAAGACGCTTTAAAGATGAAATTTAAAGATGAAATTTGACTTCCTAGTGAAGATTTTACACTTGATAATATCCTCATGTTCCAAAGTATGGCAGGTAAGTCGCCCAATGCCAGTCTGTATTTCGTGGTAAATTCCACCGACATGTCGGTGGAATTTCTTCCTCTTTTAAAATAATATTCTGACAAAGTCGGTGGATTTTTAGCTATTTATTCCTATGTTACCATTAATTTTCGGTGGATAAATGATGAAAATGTTGGTGGATCAGTCAAATTACTAGAAATTTATGGTGGATTTTTTTCAGCTCTTTGAAAAAGTCAGTGGGATTTTGTGCACCAAATACAGACTGGGCCCAATGCCCATGTTTCAGAGGCTGGAAAATTGTAAGCCAATTTTTGAGCCAAAATTTCACAAATTCTGAGTCAAACCATTTTGTCTCAGTTTTTGAAGATTTCAATCCAAAATTAACATGGGAACAGGGAACATAGAAATTAATTGAAAATTTTAAGCCAATTAAATTCCAGTCTGCACCTAGTTTCAGAGAATGTTCACCAGTCTGAAAAATACAGCAGGATATGTGGATTAATCCTGTGCCCAAGTCCTATTTAATTCCTAAGTTTCCATGTTATTGGCTGTGCCCAAATCCCAATTCCTGTAAAAAATCCTGTGCCTGAGGAGACCTTATTTTCAGACTGGAATGTTCATTGAGTCGCCAATATATCTTTTTTTTTCAATATAAGTCAACTAAAATTAGTAATGCAGTCGCCAGTCGTCATAATTTAATTCCTATTTTGAGAATCGACAGTCGTCAATAAACCTATAGTATTTTAACTACCTAAATTAATTGAGAGCGTATCAGCCAATCAGAGAGAGGCATACAACTGATACCAGCCAATCACCCAAGTAATAAAGCATGTCCAAACTCGCCATTTTAATGGCGAGTTTGTGACAGTTATTTTGAGCCCTTCAATTGCAAATGGCGAGTTTTATCTATTTTTCTCCTATGCTACAATGTTATTTTGAAGAGAATTTATGAAAATTTGATCATTTTGGAGAGAATTTGTTTAATTTTGGAGAGAGCTGGAGAGACAAATGGCGAGTTTATGAGACATACTATTTTACTTGGCCAATCACAGAGAGCCTGAGAGAGACAAACTTTCTTTCATAGTTAGTTATTCATTTTTTTTTCCGATAATTAGTCAGAGAGCATCAAATTCAAATGACAAGTAGTGACCACATCATTCATAACAAAAGAACATCGAAAACAGAAAACTGATACACAATTTGAATTATAGCTACACCATGGAGCGCGTAGTATCAAAACAAAATGGCGGCTTTGTTTACATCTCATTGATTTCAACAGAGAAACAGTGCGGTTCCGTTGTTTATGATTATGAGTCACCAATTTTAATTTTAAATCTAATTTAAGTGCTCATTAGTCGTCTATATATGTGAAAGATACTTTTTTTCACAAATTTCAAGTCGACAATTAATTGGCGACTTGATACATACTCTTGAACTAGGAGTCTGCAGAATATGGAACACTTTTCCAAGACTCTCAGCAGGTGTTTTTGAGTGAATTTTAGAAATTTGAGATCTCTGCGGGAGATCTTGAAATAATTCCTATGTTACCATTAATTTAGCTGCGGGAGATTTTGAATTAATTCCTATGTTACCATTAATTTAGCTGCGGGAGATTATGAATCTGCTACTGAGAGTCAGAGAGTAACTGTCTCTCAAATAAAAATCTCTGCAGGAGAAGACGCATTCTGCAGACTGGCAATTAATTGGCTTTAACTGACATACTCAATAACCCAGGTTATAAAGCAATAGCATGTCCAAACTTGTCATTTTAATGGTGAGATGTGATTGTTATTTTGAGCCCTTCACCTGCAAATAGTGAGAAATATCTAATTTTCTCAAATTCTCCTATGCTACAATGTTATTTTGTAGAAAATTTATGATAATTAAATAATTTTGAAGAGAAATTTGATGAATTTTGAAGAGAGCTGAAGAGACAAATGGAGAGTTTATGAGACATACTTTTTTACTTGGTCTGTAACATGGAAAGTCTCCAGTTAAGTGAGAAAATGGATCCAGGTCACCACATTTAAGATTCTTTAAAGAAGAAATTTGACTTCCTCTTGAAGATATTACAATTGAAAATATCCTTATGCTTCATGTATGCCAGTCTGTATTTCGTAATAAATTCCACCAACATATCAGTGGAATTTTTTCCCCTTTTAAATTAATATTCTGACAAAGTCGGTGGATTTTTAGCTATTTATTCCTAAGTTACCATTAATTTTCGATCAAAAATGGGTAAAATGTTGGTGGATCTGTCAAATTACTGGAAATTTATGGTGGATTTTTTAGCTTTTTCAAAAAGTCAAGTGGAATTTTGTGCACCTAATACAGACTGGCATGTATGATGTCTGATGCATATTCATCTCTTAAGACTATTTTATGAACAATTCACTTGTTATTTACATGTTTTTGAACTTATTTCACCCCCTCTAAAGTTGTCAATATTTTGTCCATACTTTGCCATGTTACAGAGTATATCAGTTAAAGCCAATTAATTTGCTTAGATTTCAAAAGTTCAATACTCAGATATGTCTAATTGACTTCAAATTTTGAATTAATTTTTATGTTCTCTTATTAATTTTGACTTGAAATCTTCAAAAATTGAGCCAAATTGGCTAGGCTTAGAATTTTATGAAATTTTGATTAAAAAATTGGCTTACAATTTTCCAACCTATGAAACATGACTCATGTCTGGACTCTGTCTATCTGCCCTGATGCACGTGCATCTTCAGACTGTAGAAACTGGTGAAGTGTTATTCCAGTAATCCTCCATTTTGACTTTTGTTCTCAATAAAATACATGTAAATATATGAGGAAACAAAGGATTTTTCACACAGAAAATGTTGAAACTGTCCCATATTCTGCAGACTGGAGTCTAGGGTGCATATCTTGTGACTATTTTATGAGTGATCTACTTGTTATTTGCATGTTTTTCAACCTATTTCACCCCTCAAAAGCCAGTCTGTATATTTTTAAATGTAAATTCCACTGACTGGTCGATGGAATTATTTTCCTTTGAAAATAATATTCTAGCAAAGTCAGGGAAATTTTTAAACTATTTATTCTTATGTTCCATAAACTCTCAATGGCTAAATGAGGAATATGTTGGTGGATCAGCCAAAAATATTGATAGATTTTTTCATGATTTTGAACAAGTCTGTGCACCAATTACAGACTTGCTCAAAAGTTGCTAATATACTAGCGACTTTGTCCACACTTTGAAACATAAGTTATTTACAGGTTTTTCAACTTACTGGCCTTGAAATTTCTTATTTCAAGGCCTGAGGCCTCAATAGTTGTCAGATAAACTTCACAACATCATGAATCTTTTGCAGACTGGATTTAACTCTGTATTTCTACCAGGTAATAAAGCATGTCAAAACTAGCCATTTTATTGGTGAGTTTGTGACAGTTATTTTGAGCACTTCAATTGCAAATGGCTACATTTATTTAATTTTCTCCTATGTATGCTACAATGTTATTTTGGAGAGAATTTTGATACCTTAGTTCATCATTTTGAAAAATTGAAGCGAAATTTGGTTTCTTTTGGCGAGATAAATGGAAGATTTTATGAGCCATACTATTTTACCTGGTATTTATACTTCAAAACATGGTCATTGATCACCAAATTTTTTACAAATTCTCTGAGCTAAGCCAATTTCAAATTTACAAGATGATGAGCCATCTTTCAGTGGTTGGAAAACTGTGAGCCAAAATACTTACAAGAATTCTGAGCCAGGCCAATTTGGCTTATTTCTTGAAGATTTTAAGCCAAAACTAACATGGATTCCAATGTTTTCCTGTTAATTTTGACCTGAAATCTTCAAAAAATAAGCCAAATTGGCTTGGTTCAGATTTCTTATGAAATTTTGACTTAATAATTGTTTTACAATTATCCAGCCTTTGAAATACATAGGATTTAATTTAAAATTTTAAGCCAATTAGACATATCTGAGTTTTGTCCTTTTGAAATCTTAAGCCAATTAATTGGCTTCAATTGACATACTCTGTAACATAGCATTTGAGTGATGAGACCAGTCTGAAAAGTAAAGTAGGATTTGAGGATTGTTCATGTATCATTAGCTGTCAGGCTATTTCATGATAAATTTTTTTCCTCAAAAAATATTCTATCAAAGTTGGTGGATTTGTAGCTAATTATTCTAATGTTACCATTAATTTTTGATGGCTTAATGGGGAAACTTGGTGGGTCAGCCGAATATGGGTAGATTTTTTCTGCTTTTTGAACAAGTTGGGGGTGGTTTTGGTGCACCAAATACAGACTGACTGGATTAGATGAGCCCAAATCCCAATTTCTGTAAAAAAAAATCCGGGGCCTGTGAGACCTTCTTTACTCTGACTGGACATGAGATTGGTCACTGAGTAAAGTGACCAAGGTCAATTAGTGCTATGCAAATGTTAAATCGTGAATTTTAAATTTATCCAAGACAGATGGCATTTGATTAAAATTTTAAAGTTGAATGACATTCATATTTCTAAGCTTAACACAATGACAGCCTTCAGGGAAGTTTCCAATTTACGCCATAGTTGAAAGTTGATTTTTAACAAGTGTTACTCATGATTCAACATGAGTCGGTGAGCTCTGCCAGCTGATCATTAACATATATGAGGATTGAATCCTCATTACGATTAACGGCTGGCTGGCGGAGATCACTAACCCATGTTTTAGGTGCTGGCTAACTAACTCCTATCCATTTTGAACCAAAAATTTCAGAAGAATTCTGAGCCAAGCCAATTTTGATTCACACTTGAAAATTTCAAGTCAAAATTTTCATTGGAACATGGAATTTTATTAAAAATTTAAGCCAATTAGACATAAGTCTATCTCTGGTTTCAACTTCTTGAAATGTAAACCAATTAATTACCTTTGGTAGCTAACTCCCAGATAACCAGACTGCAGAATGTCAAACATTTTTCCAAGACTCCGTGGAAGTTTTTGATTGAAATTTAAACTTTTGAGATCTCTATGGATGATTTAAGTTAAAATTTCAGATTTTTGAGAACCAAACTTTATTATTGATCCTGTGAGAAATGGTTCATTAAACTTATTTGATGAATGTTCCTGCGGGAGAAAAGATCAATTAAACCTAATTATTGAATGTTCCTGCAGGAAAAATGGTTTATTAAACTTAATTAATGAATGTTCCTGCAGTAGAAGGTTTATTAAACTTCATGAATGTTCCTGCGGTAGAAGGTTTATTAAACTTGATTAATGAATGTTCCTGTGGTAGAAGGTTTATTAAACTTAATGAATGTTCCTGCAGTAGAAGGTTTATTAAACTTCATGAATGTTCCTGCGGTAGAAGGTTTATTAAACTTAATTAATGAATGTTCCTGCAGTAGAAGGTTTATTAAACTTAATGAATGTTCCTGCAGTAGAAGGTTTATTAAACTTCATGAATGTTCCTGCGGTAGAAGGTTTATTAAACTTAATTAATGAATGTTCCTGCAGGAGAAATGGTCTATTGTTGATGCTGCGACTGTGTGAATAAATGAATAAACGGTTATTATATGCGGAAGCTTTCTATTTTCTGCAGACTGGCAAGATAATAAAGTATGTTAATGTCGTCATTTGCCAATATATTAGTGGGTTGGTTATTGTAAAGTGAACCTTCAAATTACAATTGAGAGAAATTTTTATTTTTTCTGATACAAAGCTATTTTGGAGAGAATTTATGTAAATATCAAAATTTTGAAGAGAAATTTAATTTAGCTTAATTTGGAGAGGTAGAGACAAATGAAGAGTTAATAACCCACACTATTTTTCTCAGATCTGACTCTATAACATGGTCACTATTCACAGCCTAGTAATAAAGTATGGACTTTCTTGCCAGTTATCTTGCAAGTTACTGACAGTTTTTTAAGCCCATACTTTCAATTACAAATTTAGATGAATGTCTATTTTTCTCATGTCTTACAACATTATTTTGGAGAGAATATATGGTAATTTGATTATTTTTGAAAGAAATTTGACTTCTTCGAGTTATAGCTGGAGGTCAATTGTCAAATGACCCAAGTAAACTATTATGGCTTTTAAACTTTCCATTTATCTTCAGCTCTCTAGCAGTCAGCAGAAACTGATTGTTTGTAGAGCTCTCTTTCTGGTCACTGTAAAATTAATGTAAGTATAGTGATGAATTAGTAAGTGTTTAAGCTAAACTAATAGAAATGTATAAAATTAATTCTGAATTGTTTGAAGAGATAATCTCAATACTCTTTATCAAAGCTGGTCGAAATTTAGCTTATTATTCCTATGTTACCATTATTATTTGATGTTGAAATGGGAAAATGTTGATGGATCAGCTAAATATATATTGGTGGATTTTTTCAGCTTTTTAGCAAGTTGTAGGTTTTGGTGCATTAAATACAGAGTACTGACTTGATGTTGCAGAGTTGCTGAACTATAAAAATATACTTCATCAACAACTAATTCATGTTTCGGAGACTAGCTAACTGTTAGTCAAGTTTTCAGACAAAAAATTCTGCTCTAGCCTGTTAGCTAATGTCTATTTTATAAGTTTTTATCCAAATTCAAAATTGAAACAGGAAATAGCAAATAATGAAATTTTAAATGAGAACTGTGGTTTTTAGAGAAAGTAAGTGAACTAATTCGCTTTAACTTGTCAAACATCTATGGTCAAATCCCAGTCTACCAGATATTTCCAAAATTTTGCTTGTATTAGATGTTTCTTCACAGAGATGGGAGTTGACAATCTTTGTACTTAATAATCTCATGAGTGATAAAACTCCTATAATTATAGTGTTCACAATTTGTCTCAATTTATTTCACTTTTAAAATATTGAAAGTGGTATATATTTCATATATGTACTACTAGTGGTGCAAATGTGTACCAATACATAGTTAACATGTTAATTGACATACTCTGAAACATGGCAGTTGAGTTGACAGAAATCCAGTGTATTATAAGCCATGATTATTATAACAGACTAACAGTAAGTCAGTAACCTAGATTGTATTTGATGATAACTTATCTTTAAAATAGATATCCTTCCAATGTTAGAGGACATTTTGGTATTTTTCCAATATTAGTATATTACAAGATTAATTTGGTTTTTGGAAAGAGTAAATTGAAATTTTGAAGGATTTTCCCTAGCTAGAGAAATGTTGCAAGATTTTTTAAAATGTCAAGACTCAGAAGTTCACTGCATCAAATGTAATAGAAATACACAGATTTTTCTAAAGCTGAAAAAAATCCAACACATTCCTAAGAATTTAACAGATCCATCAACATTACATTTTCTCAATTTAAACACTGAAATCTAATAAAATGGAAAATGATCAATCATCTCACAAGTTTCATACAATATGGTTGAATACTTTTTTGAGTTATAAATGCCCTGACTTTTGACCGTATCGCTCCCAAAAATACTACCAGCAGGTTCCTGGACATTTACCAATAGTCTTGCCAAATTTTAGGAAAATTGGTTGAATACTTTTTGAGTTATGGGAATAACAAAATGACAAATAAATAAATGCACTCTAAATATAACTTTCTGCTCTTTGCCAAGGCTATTAGTGAAAACTTAAAAATAATTAGGTAAACTGTCTTTGATAAAATATAATTTTCAAAAGAGAACATATTCTACTGACATGTTGATGGACCATGAAATAGTGTCTGATGCTGGATATGTCCAATCTGCATGCAAGATTTTATTTTTAAGACAATTTGTTTGTAATTTGTTCTAACCTCTCTCTAAAATTCTCATAGTAGTTAATTTGAACACAGTGTCCCAAGATCTTGCTAAGATATATTTACATTTAGAAATGTCTAAGATCTTTAGCAATTATGTCATACACTACAGTCTGAAATACTTTCTTTGAATTTTTCTTTATTTGATAATTGTAGCAGTTAAAGCTATTTTAATTGGAATATGATACTAATGAAGCTCTTCTGTAAAGTACCAATATTCTTTACTATCTAATTTTTCAACTTTCTTTCCACTGATTTACAAATCACAATGTACCAGAGAAAAAATCTTGACCATTGAAGTAAGATAAATTGCTTATTATTTGCATTTCTTAGGTAGAAGTTGAGTTGAAATTTAATTATTTCAATAATTACAAAGTCCTCTCTGCATAGTTAAGAAAATATTTGTAATCTCTGCAGAGATATCTGAAATATATGATCTGACTGTCTTCATTCAGATTTTCTAAGAGTTAGTGAGTTACTAGTAAATCTGGAGTGACATATTTTAAATTTTCCACTCTTGAGATATAATTTGCTACATTTAGGATTTTTAAAATGGTCTTGCAGATGTAGATCATGCCTTAAGCATGTGCATGTTTTGTGATGCATATGAGTAAATTAAATGTGATCCATATGCTTGAAGTAAATGTGATGTGTGATGAACATTACTTTTTCAAGTAGTTTACCTATTTGTTATTCACCTAAATAATGAAACATGATTTTATTTGTTCCGTCAGTTTATTGCAACAATTTTTAGCTCTTAAATTGAAGTGTGTATATCATAAATATATTATTTTTTCACTTGTTACACTATTATTTCAGAGAATTACTTTATATGCACTATATATTCATTTGTTAATTGGGATGTCATTAGACAATGTCAGAAAGAAAACTTTGAAAAAGTTATCATTAATATTATTATTTATTATCAATTCTATCTAGTGGAAATATGGCAACTTATAACTTGGATAAGAGTCATGTGACCTGACTTATCATCCAAGGGAGACTTATCCAGTCTAATCTTTATGATTGAATGAGTGAAGGAAGTAGATAGTATTTTTTCAAAATCTGCTCCTGCATGTTTCACATAATGTTGATAATTAGCATAAGTTGATAACTGCCACCATAGCCTGAATACAAATATATTTTTCAATAAAAACAAATTTGTTTCGTTGACCCTCTGGATGTTTTATATTTGAATATTAACCCTTCAGTGGGCACTTTATCTTGAACTCATAATTCATGCATATAATTGTTCCTGTGTAATATTTGGTCTTTTAGAAGACATCTTTATTCATGGGTGTTTTTGTTCAAAATTCATGGTTTATCATCATTTAAAATGTATCCCGTTAGGGCTACTTTCCTGTTACCCTGGTGAGAAAATGTATCCTATATGGGCTACATGATATGTTTACTGAGGGAAATTCTCTTGATCACAATTTTATTTTTTAGGTTTGTTTCATGTTTATTTAAGTCATAAATGGTTGTGAAAGGAATTATAAAGAACACACCTCAAGTATTTTCATTGCACAAACAAAAAATAGTACAAATTTCTGTCATAAGAGAGGAGTCTGCTCTATTTCCCTCATCCATCGAATGGGTAGGAGTCAGTCGAATAGTTTTGAAATACCTATTTTTGGATGTGGAAGGAGGTTGAATCATGAAGAATCCATCCTATAAACTTCTAAGGCCATGCTTTGATCTGTGTTGTTGAAATGAATGAAAGACTTTATCAATATGAATCTTCTTGCAAACAGAGTATCTGCTACCTGTAGACATCTAGTGAAGAGAAAATAATAGTCATAAGTTCTAGATATACTGAAGTTTTCATTAAAAGTGGATGATAATAAAGTCCTTCATCTCTTCAATGTCAGTAGTAAATGATGCACATACAACTTTCAATTGGCATAAAGATTGGTTTGGTATTTAAAATCATCTTTTTTTAATGAAAATATTTTATTGACTTCAGAATAGCTTTTGGTGAATGGAGAAATACTTCCCACAATTGAGTAATGACACGAGTAGCTTTTGGTTAGAAAAATAGGTGCCTAATTGTATTGTGTAAGGTTGCACAAATTACTGTCTAAAACAACCATGATTATTTCTTACCACACAATATCTAGAAGAAATCTGATTGGATTAATTTAAAGATGTGGTTCTTCCTTTTTGACTGAAACGTCTACCAAACCATATATCTCGGAGCATATGTGCTCAAGACAATTTAAAACAAGCAAAAATAATGTCCGCTAACTTGCCCGCTAAAGGGTTAAAAGTATAAAATGAAGGTTTAGTTATGAATTCCTTATCCTAAACCAATTTAAAGTTGAATTACGAATTATTAGAATTTTACAAAGGAACAAAAATTTTCCACTTCAAAGCAACTGTTTTGAACATTCTTCTTATTTCCTCTTTACATACAATACAATCTGATTTCTATTTTCTAGAACCAAAATTCTGATGTATAATTAGCTCAAGTTTTGAATTAATGTTAATGGTTCCCAGTTGATTTTGACTTTTTAAATCTCATAATAAAAATTCTAAATTGTTTGTAGAATAATTTTCATGAAATTTTAATTAAGAATTGGGTTGAAGGAATGTGTTACAATAGAATATATATCTTGTCTGAATTACTCAGATTTTATTTCAATAGTGATGGAATATGAATATCTATCAAATACATGTTTGATAAAATCTCTAAAAGATATTCTTCATATATAAAATGTTTCATTATATGATATGAATTATTTAATAAGTTTTATAACAAAAGGACTGAAAATTCCTAACTTCCCATGAAGACTGTAGAGTCTCCTATACAAGTCTTTCACTAGCTGGGGATTTTTTGAGCTAAAATATTGACTGTATTTTCTTCAAGCCTCATAGTAATTAAACTCTTAATGACAAAAAATCCCAAACTCTTATGTATTGACCATATTTGAGATTATTCATTCAGCCATTTCTCTATATATTTTAGAAATGTTCTTTTCTTACCACTTACAGGATGGGAAACTAGTAACATTTTTTCTGGGACTTATTTCAGAATTATTAGAAAGTTTAGAAAATCATACTTATTTTGGAGCTTTGAATTAACATGGCAAGTAAATAGTAATAAAAGCTACTTTCCTTTATGCTATCATGTTAATTTGCTGTCCTTTGAACTGCAATGTATGCTTATATTATTGAATATTAATTGCAATAATTCTGATATCTGTCAACTTGTCAAAAATGTCATTTAGCGTGCAGAGTACATATGCTAAAGCCAATTTCATACTGTATATTTCAGAGATGAAATTGGCTTATAGCTATTAATTGTATCAGTAATTGGCTTACTCTTCATTTCATTGAATTGCAATTTCATTCGAGTTTATAATTTTTGTCAAATTATGGATGAATATTCATTTTGGAAAAAATAAATGGTAAATGATTATATTGAAATTGTAATGTTACAACTATATTGATCAGCAAAAAGGCCATCAAATTGTACATTTTGGAGATGGTAATGTTGAGCCTTTCTTCATTTAGTATTTAGATGGACTTAAGTTATGCTGTACAATTTATTTGATGTGGAACTTGCATTCTGTAAACTTACATATTTTTTTAATTGAATTTTAAATTTTTCTTTCAATGTTTTAGCTGATTTGACTTCCTGTTATTGTGTATATTTAGCAACAGGTTATGATTATTTGTGTAGCTGTTGCTCATATTCTGGTCTTTTTTCCTTTCAGATCTATTGTCATGGAGGGTGGTTTACTCTCCCTGAAGTGGAATAACCACAAATCCACATTCTTCCATGTGTTATCCAATGTGAGGAAGAAAAAAGTAAGTACTATATTTGCAGTGATATTTTGTAACCTATTTCAATCAATGAAAGCCTTTTTTGTTGTGATATTAACCAGAGACTTCTCTTCCCCTTCAGGATAGCTACTCTGATGCCACACTAGCTTGTGATGGCAAGTTCTACCCTGTACACAAATTGGTGCTGTCATCATGTAGTGATTATTTTGAAGAAATGTTTGATCAAGCAGGTCAAGCTCAGTGCAAACATCCTTTCATTGTTTTGAAGGACATCAAATGTGATGAACTGGAATGTTTATTAAGTTATATGTATGTTGGTGAAGTGAATGTAGTGCAAGAAAAATTGGCAGGCTTGATAAAAGCTGCCGAGTGTTTAAGAATTAAAGGACTAGCTGTACCTGATGAAGAACCTAGTAATAGTAGTAACAAATCTAGCAGAGAAAAGAGACAAAGTGATAATAGTGTAAATTCTGAACCTAAGAGGAGAAGACATGAAGATACAAATTCTACTCCTAATTCTAGACAACAAATTAATAGGATAGAAGAAAGGAGGAAGCAGTTCAATGATTCCTCTAGTGGTAGTAACAAATTGAAAGCCCCATCTAGTTCTGTTGATAATGCTGAGACTGCAGACAGTAGAACCAAAGAAAATGAAGACTCAGATGTAGTGAAGAATGAGTCCTTCCTTGATGATAATGATGTGTCTGAAGAAATTGTGAGTCTTTATCCCTCTGATGTTGATATTATGATCTAATAACTAAAATCCAAACAAATTCTAAATTTTCTGTTTCTTTTCTCTTTCAGTTATTAGATGATCCTCCTCAAGATCAGGTGAAAGCAGAGCCGCCAGAAGATCTAGATCTGTACCATGCAGAGTCTAACTCAATTCCTGGTGATAAGGAAGAACTGCTCTCTGATGGATATGGTGATAACACCACAGAGAGCCAGCAGCATTTCATGGATGATTTACTGGGCAACTCTTCTGATGCTGGGCACATGGTGAGTTTCATTTCACATATTTTCTCTTTGTTTAAAGTTATTATCAATCTCTGCTAGCATCATGTCCTCTATAATGTGAAATTGATTCAAGAGGAAAATGTCGGAATTTTATCATCTTGATGACATCTTTTGTTCGTTAAAATCCTCAGTTTTTTACAATTTATTTTTGCATCACTATCAATAGTTTTACATCATGATTCGTAGAATCTTGAATATATTGCTTTGAGAAAAAACTGATAGTAGTTCTTTTTTTTTCCCTAAGGGCTCTTTGGGAGACTTCACTAGGGATGGAGGAGAGTCATCCTCTCATATTGGAGGCAGTCAGCAGCAAAGCATGGTGAGTTTACTTATTTTTCACTGAGAATAACTCACCCCTAGAATGGATATGCAACACATCAATCTCATTGTATCAAGTCTTACATCAATGAGTGACTATGTAAAGTTAGTCTACATTTAGATAATGGATATTTGAAACTACTTGGAAAACTATTTACGATATATAGTGACTGCTGAATAACTGTCATTCCAACTGTTATTTACATTCATAGGATTCAATTTACAATATAAATCAGAAAATATGAAGACTGAAAATTTAGTGTGGTATTTCGTTGATACAGTTTAAAAAGTGTTGTTGATACAACAGTCATATTTAGATATTTGGAAAATGATAAGTGTATTATTTATGTTAAATCTTGACATTTTTTGTAGCATCACTTGCAACATCTTGTTTATTCATGAAGTCATGAAATTTAAATTTTGGTATATATGTTGATCTGTGTTTGCATATTGATTGTAGTGTTGTTTTATTCTCCATTTTAAATGGAACTGAGAGATTTTGTGTCACTAAATTCTAATAAATTTCTAAATCTGCACTATAACTGACTAATTGAAGTGGTAAATGTTTAACATGTTACATATTTTCTCTCATTTCCATCATGTATTTTCTATTTTAAATCTCCAGTTTAACTTGCCAATGTCATCTTTCCAATATTAAAATTAATTCTTAAATATCATTTCATATTATGCTCATCAAACAAAGTATGCCATTAAAATTATGCTTGCCAATGAAAATATCTTATTGTATTTTCCTATCAATTTGAAAGGAGATGACATTGCATTGTGTTCCAAATATTGCCTCATGATATACTGAATGATAATGTCCCCTTTTAGTGATTAGAGAGGTGCTCTCCAGTCACTAACTGGGCAATTGAAAATATTATTACTCTCTGCTCCCAGCAAACCACTTCTCTCAGTTCTCATTTGTTTTAGTCCATTGCATGCTCTCTCCTGTCCTTTTCTTTCGTTTACTTGGTCATGGGGCATAACCATTCCATCTCATTTGATTCACTGTAGAATTTCATCCATTCAGTTCTCTTTGTTTTGCTTCTCTCATTATTTCAATTGCCTATTTTTGTGATATATGAATATTATAAATTATATATATATTGTGCTGGAGAGGAAGGGGGGAGGCAGAACGCAGGTTTGTACCTCGATAAATTTCTTTTGTTTCTCAATTCACATCAATAATAATGTGTGGTCTCTTAATAATCTGAAAACTATGTCGAAGATATTTATGAATGTAATTTAATAACTAAACCATACATGTATTGTTCATGAGTGCAGTCATGTGATGTTAGTATCATTTGTTTAGTTATATACAACTGAAACTATGTGAAAGTTCTATCCTTAATGATTATTAGTAAAGGGTTTCAATAAAGATTAATAAATTATGTTGCACTTACTTACCTCTGTGTTTACACTTGTCAAGTAACTAAATCTTAGAGAACTGTCGTACCTGTATCCCCCAGGTATGCTGCTAGTAATTGGTTGTAATTTCGCTGATTTATCTGTTGGCATATCAATGCTCGGTCTTTTTTCATTCTCATTCTCAAAGTATCACTACTATTTAGTTTTTGATGTAAAAACGTCAATAATTTTCTCGAAATGGTTCACTTGCTGGTCAGTCACGCAATACATCATTCCTAATGGTTTTTGTGTAGGTAAGGCTCATCTCACACTTCACCTCATCAGTTCATTTAAGGTGGAATATATTAGTAGCTAACTGAGGCCAATCGTTTTTTTAGGGTGAAGATGATGAGCCTTATGCAAATTCTATGGTTCTCTGCATGGATGATCCGAGACATGGAATCTTCGCTCGATTCACCAAAGGTTTCAGTGATAAAATATTTCCTGGATTGAGTAGAGAAAAGAACTTCAGTTGTCAGCAATGTCCTTATTCTACACATGATTCGTCAAATTTTGCGAGACACAAAAGAATTCACACTTCTGACAAACCCTATGCGTGTCCTGGTTGTAAATTCCGTTCATGCCAGAGCAACAATCTGAAGTTGCACATTAAGAGGTTTCACCCACATCTTGACAGCGTGTTATCAAAGTAGAAAGTGTACTCTCCTCTTCCTCTACACGTATTCAAATTATTGATTGTTTGGGTGAAGACTCTTTGCACTATAACTATCGTAATCTTCAGGTTCCATTGGTTGGCGTCATGAAAGTTCAGCATAGTATGGGTGATGTTGGTGGCGCCTCTAACTATTCAGAAGAATATCTGCTTCAACAAGCTGTCACCTCAGTTACTGAAAAGGACCAAAGCTCCATACATACCACTTCATGCTACAAGTGTCCTGTTTGCTTCAAGTTATTTGGCAACCGTAGTCACCTCAAGATGCACTATATCATACACACTGGAATGAAACCATTCACTTGTGAGGTCTGTGGAGCAGGATTCAACCATCCTTCTAACATGAACAGGCACATGAAGATGAAACACTTCAAAGCAACTGTAGAGTCTCAATCTGTTAATAATCTCTAGCAACATGCACATTATCTTTAAAATGTATCTTATTTGATAGTTCCTGTATGCCAAATTGATTGTTTGAAGTTATAGTTTGAATGTACCGTTCATATGATGATTTGTGTACTCTGTTGCCAGCAGCTCTTCCTCCTCCCTCCTCAACATCACACCATTGCGAGACTACAAAGTAGATGAATGTTCCTTTTCTTGTGTAGGTTGCCGACTTTCCATTCCCTGTGTCTGAACAACTCCACCAACATCAATGTAGATCTGCTTCAGTGCAAGGCAAAGCTCTTCCTTTTGATCGCCTGGATATCAATTCTTATTTGTCAGCATCAGGGGTTTTCACATGCCCAGTGTGTTACATTACCACATCAAACAAATCAGATCTCAAAAAGCACTATGCTATTCATTCTGGAGAGAAGAAATACTCTTGTCCTTTTTGCCCCTACAAATGCTGTCAGATTTCCGCTCTTTACACTCATACGAGTGTCAAACACAATGTCATTCTAAAGAGACAGAGGAGTCGTGCTGTCAGACTCTAGAGTTAGAGGCAAGTCCCCTGTCATTGATATGGTTTCCTTTTTCTCATTTCGTAGGTAACGCACAGGCATGGGAACCAACACAGAGCAGCCACTCTACACAAATCAATAGCAAACTACCGCTCAGCTCCCTATCAAAATCTTGTTAGTCCTTTCCAATCCTTTGATGCACCCGAGAGCCCTGTACTGAATGCATACAATCCTTCCAGTCCATGCAATTTCAAGAAAGATGGTACTTACAACTGCCCTATTTGTGGGAAATATCAGCAGAGTTATGTTGTCCTTAAGAATCACCTGATGAAACACACTGGTCAAAAGCCCTACTGCTGTCCCCACTGCAATTATCAGACCAATTATCCCTCCAATGTTCATCGCCACCTTCGGAACAAACACAACATACAGCCTACCTCACCCTCAGATATAACCTCTAATCAAATGGAGTAGAGACTAACGATTTACAAATCACCCCTCAGTATATCTATGATGCATTTTGGAACATTGGTTCCCTGTGAATAGTTGCCAGTAATTGTTTTGCTTTCATTATAGATGTTTGGAGATCTTTGGTTTAATGCTACCCAGCATCAACAGCCAGTCATCAATCCAGCAGATGTGACTCCTTTTGCTGATCTCAACCTGAAATCTCTACTGACTCCCCTCAAAACGCACTCCTGTCCTTACTGTTTCAAAGAATTCAAGGCAAAAGAGCATTTCCGTCGTCACTATATGATTCACAGTGGAGAAACTCCTTATTTGTGTAGTTTTTGCTCCTATGGTACTTGTCATAAATCAAATTTGATCAAACATGTAAACAATCAGCATATGAAAGCATTAAATATTGCATATCACAATGTGGTTCCATAACATGTCAATTGGTTTGCTAATTCTATTTATTGGTAATCTACTTATAGCTCTAGGTTTTCATCGTTGCATTGTTCCTTAGCCTCTATTTTTATTTTGAACTAAAGGAGTAGTTGGTGGTCACTGCTTGGTGTTGGGTACGTGTCGTGGGCAATTTTGAAACAACTTCCTGTATTATAAGACAATTGTACAACTAAGTTCTCAAAGGGATGATATTACTTCTTTTCTTTAGATGGGGTTCGAGCCTTTCACACACTTCGATCAAAACAATTCAGAAACGAACTTCAGTGGAATGGCCAATGATCTTCAGACTCCAGGCGTCGTTCAAGATTTTAGCGGAAGACTGGTGTGCCCCATCTGTAGCAAACCATTCATGGACAAATATATCCTAAAGCGTCACTATATCACCTTTCATACGGATGAAAAACCCTACCCCTGCACACTATGCGACAATAGATTTAAGCGCAAAGATTATTTAAAAAATCACATTGTGGCAAAACACTCGTTATAAAATGTGCTTCTGTATAAGGTCCAGCTGGTTTTATTTTAGCGCATATTTTCTTAGTTTTTCCTGCCTTCCTCATCAGACATATGACTTCATGGAAGTTGGCTAACAGTATCTTGACTTTCTTAGGTACAGATGTCATTAAACTCTGGAAGGGAAGCATTCCTCTCTTATATGCCTTCACCAGCCCAACTCAAAAGCATCACTAATATTCGATTTGAGCAACTGGATATTCCTGCTGGCCCACCATACAGTTGTCCTTTGTGTTCTAAGCAATTCAACAAGAAGTTCAATTTCAAGAAGCATTACATGATGCACAGTGGGGAGAAGCCGCATGCCTGTCCTTATTGTCCGTACAGAGCCATTCAGAAGAGCCATGTCTTCAGTCACATTCTCTTGAGGCACGGTGCACACTATCAGCAGTTGGCTGATCGCACTCATTTCACTGAAGAATAACATTCCCTCCCTCTCCAATTATTGGAATTTGAAGAAGTTTAAAAACTATCCACCCTCTCCTGATGCTCTTTATAATCCTGTTCATTTCATTTTGAAATACTTTCTATTGTTTCCTAAGTAGCTAGATAGTAAATATTTTCTGTAAAACTAAGGCGGTTCTGTATTTGCCTTCCTTAGGTGAAGCTTCAAAGAAGTAACTATGTTGAGGAGCATCCTACAGGACATGTATATGCAGGTGTGGTCCTTCCATTCGATCATCTCAATCTAAGGCCTAGCTCTTACTATAACTGTCCCGTGTGTCAAGCTGTTTTCCATGACCGCACTCGATTCAGGCACCACTATATGATACACAGTGGTGAAAAACCTTACCACTGTTCTTTCTGTACATACAGAGCTAGGAAAAAAGCCCATCTAAAGAACCATATATTGCTCAAACATCCTGTAGAAACCACTGTCTTTGGAAGCTCTTTTCCTATGTAAATAACTTTAAACTGATTTAAAATGTTAAGATATTCTTTTTAGGTCATTGTGATGTTTTAGATTCATATTACACACTTGAATAAAGTATTTTCTTTTTAAATGTTTTTACTTTTCCTGTTCTCCTTGAAAAAGATTTGTGTTATTAAATTCATGTGCATTTAAATTATGAATGGTTTATGTGTAGTTATCAAAACCCGAAACTTGTTAACAATATGTTAAACAATGGCACATATTTTTGTTGTAGGAATATCATCTAGAAGAGAATGGTGAAGCTCAAACTGTTCAGCACGCTTTGTCTGCAGCCAGTTCTGGTTACATAGAGAGTGCACCTCACTTTGAAGAACTCGGTTGTCAGTCTAAATCTCTGTACAGTTGTCCTTTCTGCCCAAAATGCTTCACCAACAAAGCAAACTTCCGAAAACACTACAGAGTTCACAGTGGTGAAAGACCCTTCAACTGTCACCTCTGTAGTTATTCTGCAAACCAGAAGGGCAATCTTCGGAGACACATGATTGGTGTACATAATATCAATCAGATCACTCTGCACTCAAATCAGTAGTTACACATTTCTAATGTTTCAGTATATCTACTAACAAGTAACATTGTACAACTAATTTTAACTGTTGTGGAATTCAGTAAGTAATTGTACTAGATATATACTGCTGAACTGCTACAACTGGTACATATTCTTTTATTATTAATTAAAAGCTTATTGTCTATAAGTCTATGTGGTTTGTTCACATTTCGAGAAAATGATATGTAACGTTTGTTTGCTAAGTTCGAAAAAGAAGGCTAACTATTTTATATTTTAAATACACATTTTTACGAGTTACTGAAATGTATAATATTTTTACCTTCGCGGAATTGTGGAAAGTTATGTTTCTATCTGATTTATTTGTAATCTTGTTACCCGCAAAACCAAAAAGTATTCAATCAAATTATCTGAAATTTGGCTGGTGTTCCAGGAACCATTCAATTGGATTTTGAGAGCGATCAGATATAACTTAAGTAATATGTGATGACCTATGTCATTTCTAAGCATTGGTGAAGGTATTTAGTGAAAACTAATAATGCTTTTGATTATGGGTGAATTAAATAAATTAGAAAGTAGATGTTCCCGTGTATACTATTCTCCCAGTAAGTGACTATTTAGGCGTGACTTTTTTTAGTAGATGTGATGAAAAGATCCACTCCTTCACTTCCTCTCCTCGATTCTAAAGCTGGTAGGAGAAATACCGAGGCTACTCCTAATACCGGCCATTTCTCTTCCACCAGTTGATGGCACATCACTCGAGTGTTCAATTAGAGACAAGCCCTTGGAAAGAGCTTAATCGTGGTAACAGCCCATCCTCTCTCTCACCATTGGGAGGAGGTGCATTTCCACATAGACTTGCACCGGTCACATCTCAGTATTCCTTGAAGACTGCGCAACAAAGTCACTCCAGTGAGCAGAGTCAACTGACTGACTGGTACTCTGGCGCTTTTCTTCCTTTTCGCGATGTGGCTGTTCGTGTAGGAGGCATTTACACATGCCCTTACTGTCCGCACAAGATTTTCACACAGAGGAATGATTTCAGGAGACACTACATGATTCACAGTGGCGAGAAACCTTTCTCTTGTAAAATGTGCCCCTACTCTTCAAATCAAATGGGGAACTTGAAGAAGCATGTAGATAAGCATCATGGCGAACACTAAAAACTCATTCAGTAGCAGTTAGTTTAACCGCCTTGTAGATTATTACCTCTCTAAAATTCTGGAGATACTCTGAAATTATTTTTCTATGTTTAAATACCTACTCTTACTTCCAAAATGGTTAACTCACTCGTATGTCATCACATGTTTTTGTTGAGGAATGAATATTGAATAGGTAGTAGATATTCCTATATTGATACTCTTACTTGATACACTTAATTTTATTTTTCATTTAGTGTTAATTCTCTTGATTCATCATTATTTTTTTTGAATATTTCTAATTTCTATACTTAGCCACATTTTAAAGCTATTTAAATAATATAACATTGAATTGTTATAATAATTGTTATAATAACATTGAATTGTTAACATTAATGCACACTTCTATGGGACATGAAAAGTTACTTTGGTGCTAAATGATTCAATTTAATTTAATGACTGTTCTGCGTTGTCATTGGTCTAGGACTCTGATGGAGTAAAGAATAGGTACATACACTATGTAATTCATAGGGTACAGATTAGTTCCAATTATCTGTTAGCGTTAAACGTAATATTTTTACCCAACTCTTGCATATTTTCAAGCGTTTATTACTTGATGAATTAATATTTATTTTTAGTTATGTGGTCGCGTTAATTGTTGTCTATATCATTGTGCTAAAAAAGGATAAATGTACTCCAGATATGACAAACTAAAACATTTCTCTGAACAACACGTGTTATACAGTTCATATTGGCACAACAGTAATGTTCTAATTATTGATTAGGTGGTAGAATCAATTATTGAATTGGAATTGATGTTTTAATTACAATTAGCAATATAATTTTTATTCTACTTCATTTCCAAATAAATATGATTTTTAAAGTGTTGTTGATTTCCCATTGTTCGTTTGGTGGATAAATTACTTGCTATAATGAATATATGGAAAAGATATTCAATGATACTTGATTCTAAGATTCGAAGACTAAATTAAGTATTATTAGGACTATCATTTAAAAATATAACTATTTTGTATTCTAATTGTTAATGAGGCTGGTGTACCTTTGATGTTTTAAAGTCTAATGACCGTTTGAAAAAGAAATCATAGACGCCAATATACTCTAGAAGTTGAAGGTTATGTTCGTCTCTTCAATTCCTCACTCTCGCATCTTTCAATTTGCATCACTCAAGAAGTTGGTTCTGCTGGGTGCTCTCTGAAGTTAAGATATCTCCCCAGTTAGCATCTAATGCAGTTTTCTCTTTTTTTAGGGTTTCATAAATGAGTTTTTTCTCAATGAGAGACAAAGTAATGAGCTGACAACTTCTATGGATTTTGCTCTGCCCAGAGGTTTTCACAAGTGTCCACTGTGTCCTCGAATTTTCCCCAATAGGAGTAAGCTTGATAGGCATTACAGGATTCACAGTGGGGAAAAGCCTTTCTCCTGTCACCAGTGTACTTTCTCCTGTAATCAGATGAGCAATCTGAAGAGGCATATGCTCATTCAGCACACAACTAACAACTAAGCCATATCTATCAGTCCGAGGCATTCCAAATGTTAGTCACTATTGTAGGCATTGAAAAATGTATTTATTGGATTTTCATTGATTGTCTTGGCCTTTTCATTACACCATTCTCTGTCAGCTTCAACATGCTCTTCAAATTGTCTTCCCATTTGATGGTGCGATAATCATGGATCATTATAGTATAACCTCTGAACGTTCTAATGCTACCGATATGCATCTGTTTCGGGTGATTTTCTTTTCACTATAGAACTCATGTTTTGTGATTTTAAGTGCTCCTAAATTATCCTGATTTCCTTTGCTATTGATGTGTTTGGTTAATTTTAGAAGGTGTGCATCTGAAGAGGTCCTGCACTAAGTACCTGGCTGTTGCTAATCTCGGCTGTTTCTCTTCTAGGATTTCGTTAGAGTGACTATGGCAAACGAGTACTCTCATCTCTCCCTCACCCCCGTATCTACCTCTGTGCCTTTTCACCAGCTAGCGCTGCCCAAAGGAGGCTTTTACACATGTCCCCTGTGCCCCACTAGAACATTCAGCCACAAGAATGACTTTCGAAGACACTACATGACTCACAGTGGAGAGAAACCCTACGCCTGTCACCTCTGCCCCTACAAAGCCATTCAGAACAGAAGACTCAAAGAGCATCTCATAACTCATCACCAAAATGTTCATTTTAATCAATTGTGATTGTCTTGGTGCTACCGGAGTGCTTCAGTTATTCCCTGGAGTTAAATTCATTCTAATTTTATTTGAATTACCTAACAAAGTATTAAGGTAACATTCAATAACTTCCATCAATTGTTATTTCTTACCAATTCTAATGCTTTAAAGTGAAACGTAAATTGTTAAATCTATCAGATACAAAATGTATTCTTCACTTTGTTTCAAATGCTATATAAGACTGACCTAGTTTACAGATATAAATACAAATTTATCTTGTTATTGTACTCTATTTAGAATATTTCTCATGTTGAGACCATAACAATGTTAAGAACTCTGACCACATACATTTGCCAATGGTCATGGAGAGAGAGACCTCCAATCCGATATGTTAGTGTAAGAGAGGACATTTATTGCTATGATAGAAATTGGTGCACACCGTCCAGCTTTGGCTACGGTATTACCTCATTGATAAAATGCATTAAGGTTTATGAAACTAAATCTCTCTTATACTGGCTATCATATTACTTCAACTAACGTTTAACTAAAACCAAGAATAGCATGTGCTAAATTTGTCATTAAATGTACCAGTATTTTTTGTGGCGTTTAATTATTCAATTTAAACCATTTATTCTTTTATGCTAATTCTTCTTCAAAATCTATTATACTCCGTTGAAAGAAGTTGGTTCTGCTGGTCTAGAGAAGGTACTCTGAAACATGCATTATTGGACAGCCTCTAATGCAATGTTCTTTTCTTTTAGGCTAGCTTAAATGAAATGTTTCTCTACGAGAAACAAATTAACGAACAGTCTGGTTGGCAATCTGCTTCAACTTCTATGGATTTTGCTCTACCCAGAGGTTTTCACAAGTGTCCACTGTGTCCTCGAATTTTCCCCAATAGGAGTAAGCTTGATAGGCATTACAGGATTCACAGTGGGGAAAAGCCTTTCTCCTGTAAAATCTGTTTTTTCTCCTGTAATCAAATGAGTAGTCTTAAAAGACATGTTTTGGTTCACCATAAATAGTTTTTCAATATCCTAATTGTCATATCTAATTGTTTAATTCACAGCCGTACTGATTTCTTAATCCGAAAATTTATACCTTGCCAAACCACTCGTAGATATGATGAGATATTTATATATTCTATCTCCTCAACTATATACTTATTATACCAAAATTTTTTTACTCTAAATGATTGGTAAAAATGGCTTCACATCATTATAACGTCTGACTCCCCATATATTTTTTCGAATTGTTCTTGTTATGTTCATGATTTGTATCTATTTAATTTAAATATTTTCCATCGATAAAGGATACACAATTTTTATCAATTTTGGTTGTTGGGTCAATAATTGTTGTTATTTTAATAGGAAATATAGTCTACCCTTAAGCCCAAGGCTTACTGTGCTTACAGTTTCCGTGAATGAATATTCTGTAGTCTTCACTTACACTAATCTGTTGCAACTATTGACTGATTGTAATTGTATGTATATATGTGTTCTCAATAAATCTTTTCATTTCTTCACACACATTCAATATCCCCAGTGCTAGTCATCAGTTGGTGATTCTGACATTTGCTAAATTGAAAAGTTAGACGTTACTGCTTTAGTCACCACACCTCTTATTTTTTCTTATGTGGTCGAAAATGTGGAATTGTTCGATAAGTTCTATCCTCTCCTCTTCAGCAGTCCTCAGTGTAAATGAGCAACTGAAATTGTTCAAACCTTTTCAGAGCCTGGACAATGGGCACCATTGGCAGTTCGATTTTCCTCCAACACCTGCTGGGGAGAAATCCACTGTTGTTCCATTCGAGCAGTTGGTTTTTCCAAAGGGTAGGCCTCCTTATGAATGTCCTGTTTGCCACAAAGTTTTCATGGATAAGACTTGCTTCAGAAGACACTACAGGATTCACACTGGAGAGAAGCCTTTCAGTTGCTACTTCTGCTCCTTTAGGTGTAACCACTCTAGTAACCTCAAGTCTCATGTTCTAACTAAGCACACAGAGCAGTTAAAGTTCAATTGAACATACTCGCCCAAATGCTACAATTAGATGCGATTTTCTACAAGTAATGTGATTTACAATACATAACCAAATTCCAATTTAGAGTTTTCGTTAGTTTTGGTATTTGTATCAATGTTGGTGTCAAGCTATTACCATAATTAATTTTTAATTTGAGACATATTTAGTTCGGAAATTTATAATTCTGCAATTTAGGGATTGGACAGTTGAATAAATGAAGGTAGCTTCTCCTTTAAATTCATGATGTGAAAAATTATTGATATCCCATTCATACTTCTGATTTGTATTATCTTACAAGTGTCTAAATCCTGTAAATACATTCTACCCAAGAATATTTATTTTCAATTATTTTCGTCACTATAGTCTCGTAAACGGAAAATATTTAAATAAATAATATTTGGTTTAGATGAAACCTGTCTTCTGTGATACCTCACTCTTCTCCAGCCACCAGACCTTCTTTCACTGACTTCATCTATCATTTTAGGTAAACAACCCTGAATTCTATCTAGAAATACCAGAGCCTGGTCTAGATCGCATCTCCACTCTCACCACTCCATCCACGGAGCAGCGTGTGTCCTCTTCTAGTCCGTACCTCTGTCCCATCTGTCAACGATCTTTCCTCAGCAAGTCGCACTTCAAGCGCCACTACATGATTCACACTGGGGAGAAACCTTACGCTTGTGATTTCTGCAACTACAGGTCCATAGAGCACGGCAATGTCAAAAAACACATCATCAACAGGCACGCAGATCAGTTCAACCTCTGAATTATCTGCCAAACTGGGAGGATTATCTTTAAAAGATTAGATAATAGCTCAATTCTATTTTTTTCACTAGGTTTGGAATTTGAATTTCATATTATTTTATGAAAATAGTTATTCTGATTAATTGAGCTTTTTCTCATTTTTTCAACCAATTTCGTACAAGGTTTTTAAAAGATAAAGTTCTTTTTATTAGATCCATCTAATATGTGTGCTTCTTAATTGATTATTAGGGTGCTATTTATATAATTTGAATTATAATGTCAAGTAAGGTAAATCATCGACTCCAGTGTAATTTCGAGTTGGCAGTGAAGATTCCAGTCCTATGTTCCCTACTATTATTTATTTTGAATAAGAGTATGACAAGTACAAATAAACATGTGTTGTTCATCATCATATGAGTGAGTCGATGGTCCCTGTTTATTCTTCTCCCCGGATCCTCCTAGTCACACCTCTGTTGCACATTAATATTAAGTCTTTATATCTTTTCATAGGTTATCTATGAAGACACTCTCTCAGATATGGATATGTTCGCGACAGCCTTCTGTAGTAGCAAAGGACCCATTGCTGGTGTTGTCCCATTTCATAAATTAGCACTGCCTCCTAAAGGCCATCTATTTGTCTGTCCTGTCTGTGGTAAACATTTTGTTAGCAAGGCTGACTTCAGAAAACATTACATGGTGCACAGTGGTGAAAAGCCATACAATTGTCAATTCTGTCAATTTAAGTGTAATAGATCTGACAACTTGAAAAAGCATATCAAGTACAAGCATGGGAACTTTGCATTGTAGCTCTCGATTGTTACTTTCGCTTATCAGTATTACTTATGCTAAACTAGTCACTAGTTTGGTACCAAGCCTAGTTCGAAGACTCTTCCTTCCCTCCATCGTTTCATAGATATGTGATAGAGCGTATTTTCTTCAGGTTGATGCCCCTCCATGCAACATATCACCAGAACAACATAGCTCATCGGACCAATCGGAAGCTGTGCCATTTCATATGATAAACATCGAGATGGTGAACGGCCGATTTTCATGTCCCATTTGTCATAAAGACTTCGCCTTCAAGTCTGTGCTAAAGAAACATTACATGGTTCACAGCAGGGAGAAACCATTTGCATGTCAATTTTGTGACTTCAGATGTAGCAGACGCGATAACCTAAAGAGTCATGTCATAGTCAAGCATCTCCAAGAATTAAATACCTTTCCAAAGTGAAAATAGTAAGCGTGAGTGGTGTTCAAGAATATGTCCTTGTCAAAACTTCGACAGTCTATATGTTGTATTTGGTTAATCGTTTTTGTAGTTATTTTGTTTCTTTAGAAGAAACTAAATATGTGAACTTATTTTTTAGTTTCCTTTATTTAATATGATTATAAAATAATATTTAATTTTTTGTTTAGTTTTGATATTTTTTTTCAAATTGATCTTGGAAAAACTCCTGTCATTTTTTTCTGTTGGTTGCGAAGTATTGAATGCTATTTTTGTTTAATGTCTTTCGTTTCTTGTTAATATTAGAAGATAGTTATGGTTTATTTCGTCTTTTTGCATGTTAATGAGGTGATGATTGCCTTCTGGTTCCCCTGATCTCCAGTCTGTGTCAACTAGCCAGTGATTGATAATATTCTTTGCAGATTAGAAAAATATTCTGGCCATCACAACCCTTGACTAGAAAGTTCACTCCTGGATTTCGTGCTGGACTCAATGTAGTTCCATTTCACGAACTGCAGATACCCGACAATGCACAAGGCATACAGTGTCCAGTGTGTGATATGCAATTTGTTTATAAATCCTTTTTCAAAAAACATTATATGACTCATAGTGGAGAAAAGCCTTTCGGATGTCATTTCTGTCCTTATCGATGTACAGACTCTAGTAATCTGAAGAAGCATGTTGCCATGAAGCACAATCCATGTATAACTGGCAGTCAAGATAAAAGAGATCTTATTTAGCTAATATTGAGTGGGGTCTAAATTTATAAATAGTATATCGATAAGAGTATCTATCTTGACTTGTGTTGAAGTAGCATCATCTTTCTGCTCCTGCAACTCCTTCCTTCTCCAGTCTCCCATGCTTTCTCCCGAACTGACACCTATTGTTCTTTGATAGAGGAGCATCTTCGGTGTTGGACAGCTTCTCATCCCGCAAGAGAATCAGCAGTCAAGAATTAGTCAGCCTGCAGTCACTAGTGGAGACTGTCTGCCTTTCTTCCAGTTGAATTTACCCAAGACTCCCCCCTACTTCTGTCCCATTTGTAACCAAGAGTTCCATGACAGGGCTCGCTTTAGAATACACTACATGGTGCACAGTGGGGAGAAACCCAGTGCCTGTCCATTCTGTCCCTTTAGGACTATACAGCAGGGATGCGTAAAGAGACACATTATTAATAAACATCCTAAGGAATACCAACTAGGACTCTATTCATTCCATTAAAATGAGTAATTTGTAATCCAAAGAATACTGGGATACTTACTTACCTTTTGAAGGTTGCTTCTGATTTAGGATTGTTTCTTGACAGAGTTGTGCTATACCTTTCGAGAGCTTGATGTTGCCCAAAGGTCCTCCTTACTTTTGCCCAGTCTGCCCTGCACAGTTTGCTGCAAAGTGCAACTTCAGACACCATTACATGAGGCACACTGGTGAGAAACCTTACGCCTGTCCCCACTGCAACTACAGGGCCAGACAAATAGCTACGCTCAATAATCACATCGCCGGTAAACATATCGTTCGCGCTGTACACTTCCAACAGGGGACATGATTATCCATATCTGTAAAGTTAGAAAACACACTTGATGCTTGTATAAATTTTAAATTACTCCAATTTTGAAGATAAGTAGTAGATTCATCCTTTATGTTCATTAGGATGTAGCTACTATTGATATCTAAAACTGATCCAAGTAGTGTTAAGTTATTCTGCAGGAAAAATGCAGTCATTGTGCTGTGTTTAATTTGATTAGCTCTAAGAAATATTTTCATATCTTATTTAAACAGGAGTAGTTTCGACACATGTACTATATAAAAATGTTACACTATTACCCTAGCTGTATTCATGTTGTAGCCATAATGTAAAAAAATAATTTGTGTACAGTTGTATTTTTGACGTATTAATAAATATGAATTGTATGAAATCTCGCGTCTTTTCCCTTGTTTTGTACGCTCTTCGGAGCTTTATGAAAACTATCAATGAATGATGAAAGTTATTTACGGATATAGCTTTAATTAAAAAACTTAAAAGGTCTTGCATTTGTGGTTGGACGACTTCCTTTAATATCACCTCTTCATTTTCCTCGTTGATTCGTGGGTGCACTACTTCGTTGTATGTGAAGACATAGATATCTATTTGGCATTTGTAATAGCTGTCTGTGACTTAGTTCATGACATTTTTCCTATCTGACTCTTCATCTAAATTCCCTTTCATTTTACTCTTTCCTGACGGTAAAGGCATTTAATTAAGGTATTTAGTATTTAGAGTATAAATACTCATATTAAAGCAGTGCAATATGCTTTTATACTATAGAGGATCTCTACCCAGTTACTACCGATCAATCATCTAATTATTATTATCATATTTTATTATAACTGATATTCTATGAAGAATTACATTGTGTTTTTTATTAATAGAAAATGTCCACAATTCAAAACGACCAATGAATTAATCCATCAAATAACTTAAATTAATAGCCCTAAAGGATTGTTTTTTTTTTGGGAATTTTGAGTCTTTGTGATGTGTTCATCAAATACTTTAGTGATATATTTAAAACTTGAAAAGTGTTTAAAATAGTTTTTTTTGGAATCTCATGATATTAGTAAAAATACAGATTATTGTACTAGGCAAACTTAGTCCCATAACCAGAGTTTAGATCCATTCATTAAAGTGTTCTTGCTAAGCTCTCCGCACTGCCTTATCCATTCTGTCTCTGTTACTCTATCCCCAGACTGTCATTGTGTTCCTTTAGACTGACACGGTTTATTTTGTCTGTAGGTGTATCCATCCCTTGAATACCTACCAGCCTCCTCAAGCTTTGATCAGTTCCGAACAGTGAATGGCATGTTCTTATGTCCAGAGTGCGGCAAAAGTTGGCCCGATAAGAGTGGCTTCAAGAGGCACTACTGGACTCATGCCGTGGTGAAGCCTTACAGCTGTCACATCTGCCACCGATACAAAGCAACTCAGTTGTGCAACCTCAAGAGACATATCAAATTAGTTCACAAGTTATAATGTCCTAGGGAATGCTTCTCTATATTCTATCACACGGTTTCTGATATTAATGATGGACTTTTGTATGCTTATCATAATAAAATATGTTTAATATCATTGTTTCATTATGTTCGACTTGATTTGGGCTGGTAGTGGACTATTCATTAAGCTGAGCTAGGGTAATTACCCGATTACCAGATGATTATGGAAGTAGTGGTTTATGTAGCTATGAGATAATAATACCATTAAATAAATGGAAGACATGAAGCTAAGAAGATTCCTTGTTCTTTCTTAGGTTGGTGACTATGGATTACTAATGCGAGGCAATCAATATGCTGGGCAGAATCTCAGTGACACGACTGTGGAAGGCTCAGTCCCCACTTTTGAAGACCTGTTCGACTATCACAGAGATGAAATAACCGGCACAAAGATGAAGTACAAGTGTTTGATGTGCCCAGATAGGGAGTTTGATGATAAGTCTCAGTTTAGGGTGCATTACAGAACTCACACTGGTGAGAAACCATTTCCTTGTTTATACTGCAACTATCGGGCTAGAACTGTTGGTGCCCATCGTTCCCATACCCTCACACACACTGTTAAAAAATTGCATATCTGATAACTTTCAAGTAAGTGGTGGGTCTTTTAACTTCAATAGTTCTTCATAGACTTGTCAGTTGGAGTTCCATGAAGGAGAGCATGAACTGTATAATCAGTTTCAATAGAATTATATAGTGTATATTTTTAAATTATGATTACATTTATTTACGAAACTAAGGTTACATGGAACTGACTGCTTCTAGATGAGACTACTACAAGCATCTTACTCCCCTCTTCACCTCTACATCAAAGCTACCTGTCGTCTGAATATTGTCTCCTTTACTTGTAGATCAGATCTTGGCAGCGACTGGCGCTAACAGACCAAATGAACTACTCTGACAGTTTCTCTTTCTTAACGACTTCACAAAGCAATCTTCCTACTTACGAAGAAGTGGTCGAGACTAGCAAGATCACCTCTGCAAATGGACTGACCAATTACAGTTGTCCCGTTTGTCTGAGGGATTTCAGGCAGAAATGCGACTTCAGAAAACACTACATGGTGCACAGTGGCGAGAAACCCATGGCTTGCCCTCACTGTCCTTACAGAGCCATTCAGAAGAAGAGCATCAAAGCCCATGTCTTATCCATGCATACCCAAAGAACACCAGTAGTCACTTCAAACAAGAGTTCTTAACCCTCTGATAAACTGTACCCCACTAGTTACATACTTGCAGTCATGAACCCTTTGTAGTTGGGAAAGTAAGATTTTTTCATATAATTCAAAACTTATGTAGGTATACTTTTGATAAAAACTTGTGCATTTATTTGTGAACAAACTGTTCCTTGCATCATTTACATTTGAAATCACTGTGTTCACAGTGACTCAAAATATAATGAATATTTACTGCAAATCAATGTGGCTCCCAAAGATAGTGTCAGAGATGCATTGTCTCACTTAGACAAGTGGCACTCTCATATCATTATCACAACGACGTTTTTTCCGGCACGAATCATTTGATGAACCATACTGTTCAACCCCTACAAGTGACTCATCATTCCCTAATTGAAGGTATAATTTTCAACCTTCGAAATTATCAATGGTATATTCGTGTACTCGGTGGGTAGTAAAACATGAGTACTATTTAAATGACAATATACCTCATATATGTCATATTTGAAACCATTAGATTGCTGTCAAAACCTGTACTCTTAAAATAGATGTTTGTTGATAAAATTCTATTCAGGGAAGTCGTTAATTTGCTCGTACTGTAAATGGAAAAGAATTTATAATGCGGTCTGATTTCATAACGTGCACATTTAATAAAATGATAAAATTAGATGCAACTCTATTAGCAATATCGTATGGGACTGTAAATCACTCATCTCAATCTGCTCTTGTACAGTGCACAATATTTCAATGAACTCTGATGCAATTCTTATTTTAGATTGTGCTACCATTGTTTTCGAAGTCAATTGATATTATCCACTACTTTAGCATTGTTAAGAACGAATTTATTAGTGCCCTTAAAAAAGACAATGAAAAGAGTTGTCAAAGATGCCAAATTTTCTTTCTGCTTTCCATGCGAGTTTTGCCTCGATCAACTCAGCTATTTATCCATGTGACTCAAAAATGGACAGAAAATGTGTTCTTGTAAAATGTACGGACTCCATTTTAGCTGTTTAAAGTTGAATATCGTGGCGCATTGTGAAGATAGGACCATTACGCTGCCTTGAGGTTCACCGTGAGTAGGGTTGTGACAATATGCTTTTAGTATAAAAATATAATTTCGAGTATATTTGAAATAAAACATAATCTTTTTATTAGAAAATAATAAAACATTCTTATAATTTAAAACATATTCTTTTCAACAATGAATAAAAAAAATATGAAAGTAATATATTTCTCAGTTCTGAGATATGCCATATAAGCAAAATATACCTAGATACAAGTAACGAATATTTATTTACAGAAAAACAATAGAAAGGAAATAAGTAGGTATATTAGAAGACCCTTGCCCACCAATACATGCCAAAATTATTGGAACATACAAGCCGAATTAAGGCTAATGGTTTGAAAACCTATTCAGTGTTTCATATTGAAAAAGTTCATTAATTAATATCAGAATATGCATTTTTATTTTATTCGAACAACTTTTCAACGTTTCTTAGTTTAAAGTTAAGATTTAGCCGTCTGTCAGACAATATTCACATTGACTCCATGTGCCATGATTAAATTTAATATAACTTATTCTAACTCTTCAAATATTTCCATTGCACCGAAACATGAGATTGGCATCCAAATGTGATTTAAGGAGATTGCTAATATCCCTTATCAGGTTTATAAAACTAACTCCATCATTTCAAATGAATTGAGCATAAAAAGATTATAAAGCATATTTTAAAGGAATATAAAGCATATTTCAGAGCATGAAGGAATATGTTTAGAGAATATGGAGAATATATTTCTTGAGAATATAAAGCATATTTTAACAAGAATATTGTCACTACCCTAACCACGAGTAATAAGAGATTGTTAAGATGGTAGGTTACTAAGCCTATACAATGTTACTTCCCTAATACAATAACTAACCTTCATATAGATACAGTGTTACTTGCATTTGTTGAATGTATTTACTTTACCAGTACATGTCTTCCATTCAAATGTTAAATAATTCAGCTCATCAAAATTTGATTTGTCATCAGAGTTAGTCATCTTTGGTGCTATGTGGGTCAATGTTACTAATTCTGTTATTTTCAATATTTTGTTAATATTATCATTTTCGTAACTAAAAAGTTAGTTGATTGGAATGTTCATTTCTAGCACTTGATTTAATTTACTTAGTTAAGAACTTAAGTATAATACTTTCTTAATTCCTTATAATTTATATGTAATTAGTGAAGATACTGTAAAGTGATGTCTTTATAATATATCTAATTGTTATAGGTTATCGTGTGTTGCACGTTTTACTACTATTAGTTATTTCAAATATTTGTAAGTTTGAAATAATATTAAAATCATATTAAAGCTAATATAATCGTTTCATTTCCTTCAATTGTATTTTTTTATTCCTAAGTAAATGTCATCTTTTTGGTCCACTTAATAACAAGTAGCGAAATAGGTAGCCATATCATTAACAAGACTGGACAACTTTACGAGCTTAGAAATTGACATAGGAAAAGAACCTGGAAACAATCCGTATATTGAACTGAAGCATACGGAAGCATCCTGTTTTGTTGAATAGAAACAAAAAAATATTTAGTATCAGATTAGGGTAAATATATGGAAATTAAATAGTTCCATTAAATCCTGCAAGAAGAACAGCTTTCGTGAGAACATTATTACAATTATGCTTTAGAAATGTTACTATAGAATTCAGTCAATTTACGAAACTAAGGTTAGATGGAACTGACTGCATCTAGATGAGACTACTACAAGCATCTTACTCCCCTCTTCACCTCTACATCAAAGCTACCTGTCGTCTGAATATTGTCTCCTTTACTTGTAGATCAGATCTTGGCAGCGACTGGCGCTAACAGACCAAATGAACTACTCTGACAGTTTCTCTTTCTTAACGACTTCACAAAGCAATCTTCCTACTTACGAAGAAGTGGTCGAGACTAGCAAGATCACCTCTGCAAACGGACTGACCAATTACAGTTGTCCCGTTTGTCTGAGGGATTTCAGGCAGAAATGCGACTTCAGAAAACACTACATGGTGCACAGTGGCGAGAAACCTTTATCCTGTCCCTACTGCCCCTATAAAGCCATTCAGAATACGAGCATCAAGAAGCACATTGTCTCTGCTCATCACCTTACTCCAATCTTAGAAAATACTCCAAATAGGAATCGTTGATTGACTTACATCTCGGCCGCCCCCTTCCTGTTCTCACCTACCTCATCTTCATCAATTTCTAGTACACTCTCAGTGGTTAGTACGGCATAAAACTAATGAAGATGTTCTACTTCCAGATGAATTGGAGAAGCTTTAATGCTCCCCGTAGCGAATACAATCCATTGTTTCATGAACATGTTAAAGGGCCCTATCCTCTGTATGAGGAGCTGGGTACAATAGCAATCACTCCCAACAAGTCATTCGTATGTCCTGTCTGCAAACAGGAGTTCAAGACCAGGACTCACTTCAAAACGCATTACTATGTGCACAGTGGAGAAAAGCCAAGAAAATGCCCTTACTGTGATTTCAGGGCCATACAAATTAACTCAATCAACTTTCACTTGAAAATGAAGCACCGAAATCTTATAGCAGTGGAGGAAGTGAACTCTGATATGATATAATACACCCCCACTGCTCTCAATATCCCTCTGCTTCTCCGTTATAATTCATTCCAAATGCAATGACTATTTGCCAACATTTATTGAAAAGTTTAATGATTTACTTGTTCTTAATTTGTTCACGACTAACTCACAGCTGTTTGAATGAGTTCACTTTGATTTTCATTTTTGTTATTTTTTTGAATGCAAGCATTATCTTTTTTTATAATAGATTATTAATTCGATATTTTTAGGTAGCTAATCTTTTCTATTGATTTTGTGATTTAATATAATTGCATTCGATAAAAGTGAATGTTTTTTACAGGCATAGTTGTTTTCCATTTGATAGTTGCCTTTTTATTTCATATTTTTATATATTTTTTTATCAGAGTTCTGTTGCTTTCCTTGTTTCATTTAGCAGCTTCAAATCTCTCACCAACTAATTAGGTTCGAATACATAATGTTAAAAATTTGATAGGTCATACGCCTGACATTATTTTTGTCAAATTGCTTTGCAAGCGACAAAATTCACAGAGTAGCTTTTCTGCTTCCATGAGTATTTCACCGACCGGTGGAAGGCGGCTTTGTTAATGGAGCCTCTTTCCTTCTTGACAGCTTCTCACAGTCCCTTGCATTTCATTTCCTTTTAACGTCAGCGATATGGACTTTGGGTCCGAAGCAGACTGTAAAGCTCTCATTAAATTTCTTTCTTTAATAATAATTTTTTTTAAATTCTTTCGTGTATCAAAGAATTTTGTAGTTGATAGTAATTAACGTTCTATGCTGTTCTTCCTCTGGTAAAAATCTATTTTGCAATGCTACTACTTTTCATCTATTACCCTTTTTTTATTTTCAATAAAAATTAAAAACATCGTCATTTCTTAATATAAATTTCAAAATCTATTAAGTCCTTAAATTCGGTTTAATTCAGTTCTCGTTTACTAAAAGTTATAATATTAGTTGAAACTTTTATTGTGGTTATTTTAGGGAAGGTGCGGAGGGTCGTCCACACCATCAGTACCAACACTCGGCTACTCTAATCCCATTCCTGCCCCACTGCTCATGGATGGCAATGCTATGGACTCCAGTGAGTACGGCTCTGCAGTGCCATACGAAAACCTCAAAAACGTGACAGTGCTGTGTCCAGACCTAAGGTACCAGTGCCCAGTCTGTGCCAAACAGTTTAAAAACAAGTCTCACTTTAAGAACCACTACTACATCCACAGTGGAGAGAAGCCTTTCTCCTGCCCCTACTGTGGTCACCGCGCACGACAACTCAGTAACATGAGGACACATGTCACCCTCTGTCACCCGCCTCACCTAAGAAAACCAGAACTTTAGAATTATCTCTTCTATACAATTGTTTGTTAAGCCATACTGAATATTCTAATAAATATCTGAAAGTGTGAGTTTACTGCATTATTTTAAAGTATTTATATTGATTGCAGTCCAATAAAAACTATTTTCCCATCAGTTACTTTAGAATATATGTAAGTTGTATGTACTTGTAGCTAGCCACAGATAGGTATGTATATGAATATTGACGTGATTGCATGTTGTAACTTGTGATTAAATAAATGAGAAGTTATATATCTATTTTTTCCCTCTTTTCTAGTTTGCTTATAACTGCATCTTCTTTATTAGTTTTTTAACTTACTATCAATACAAGTGGTTTGTTGGTAGGTAGGTTTTTTGCGTCTCACTTGCATTACATTTCATCTAGTTGTGGGCTAATTATTCGCTACCTAGACTAAAAGCTTAGCAAGTTGTGCCCCGAGCAGTTTGAGCATCTCACCACATCACCCCTGCCTCTTTGGCTTTACAAACTGGGTTAGTATGTCTTGGATGAATAACTGACTATGCCTGTGTTTGCTACTCTAGAACTACCAGAGCTGATGCTTGGCCCCTTCCTTCTGCAGGTTTCCTGGCCTGGCTACACAATTGATGATGGTTTCCATAGCAACATCAAAAGTTTCACTTCTCCAAGCTCCATTTTCTCAGCTTTGAGTTCTCAATCAGACAATTTACTAACATCTTTGATACCTTTTGACGATCTGCCAGACTGCAGAATCTCGGGACTATCCAATAAGAGATATAGATGTCCTCTTTGTGGTAAAGAGTTCCTAGAGCGAAGGAATTTCAGGAACCACTACATGATCCACACGGGGGACAAGCCATTCCAGTGCCCTCAGTGTGATCACAGGTCACGCAAAAAGACCTCTCTCTACATTCATCTTGCTAGTGTTCATAAGATATTCAACTATAGAATATAACCGATAGCTACTACCATTATGTCATTTCTCTCTTTGACTTTACCCTTTTATTTTATTTATTAAATATTGAAGTGGTTGCTGTTTTTCCTGAAAAGCCCAATAATAAAGAGCGCTGTTTTCTAGGTCCATATGGAAACGGTACCTCATAACGGCGCTGAAATCCACACATCATTGACAGAAGCTGTCGAATGGCAATCTGCAGCATACACCATAGATCTCTCTCCCAAACTAGTCCCTGGAATCCCCAAATGCAATGAGCTGGATCTCGATGAGTGCAGGGTTACTTACCCTCATTTCAAGAAGTTCAGATGTCCCGTTTGCTCCAAGGAGTTTGGACAGAAAAGAGACTTCATGAACCACTACATCATCCACACTGGCGAGAGACCTTTCAGCTGTCCTTTCTGCGATTACAGAGCAAACAGGAAAGCCAGTGTTGATAACCACGTTAGAGTTATACACAAACAAGTTAATTTCAAACTCTAATCGGATAAAAATGATCGAGAAAATAACAAGACACTAGAATTTTAAATAGTTTTATTTCGTATTTTGATAGTTGTATATCCATCAATCTGTTTTAATTGGGATTATGGGAAGTAATTTCATCATTTTAATATCATTCCTTCACGTTACTCTTCTATCTGGTGAACTGTGCTTGTGTCATTCATTTACTTGTGTATTCATGGAGTAGCTTTTCTCCATTCTTGAGCTGGTGATTTGCTCTCTTACTTTCCTAACTGCCTCCTTGACAAAATCTAAGTACTAGCTACATTAAATAATGTTGAAACAGATTTCTTCACACTCTCCCCCATCTCCATAAAATATATACTGTGGCTTGTTAATATATACAGATATCCATCTAATTTGTAATTATTGGCATTTAAATAGTGATTATTCTCTTCTGGTGTACCTTTCTGAGAAGTGGTTTGAATTCTGGGACAATGTTGTTTTTAGTCCTAACTATGAATATCCTATCAGGTGAGGATTTGGAATCCACTGGATGAAGATGGTGAGCTTACAGATGTCAATATGCTTTCTCAGTTTTTTACCTCTGTGCCACCTTTCGAGTCCATCCAACAGCGCTGCAGGAGCATGGACATAGTCACCAACAAAACCATCTACAACTGCCCACTGTGTCAGTACAAGAGCATGCATAAGAATAACTTCAGGACACATTATAGGAGACACACAGGAGAGCGTCCTTTCCAGTGTCCTGACTGTCCTTTCAAGGCAATATGTCACCAGAATCTGCTGAGACACAAGTGCAGGATACATCAACATGTAGCGATGCCTTGAGACTTGCAATTATCTTGCAGAAAAGTATCATGGGGCGCATTGATAGTTTACTTTTTGTTAGCCAACTTGTGCAAAGAAATTAATGGTTTTACATAGTATTTGCTTTCTTTTAAGTTAAATATTCGTTATTCTTTAAATGTCCTGAAGTACTTACTTCTTTGAGAAATTAGTAATCATGTAAACTTTATAAACATCTAAGTTAATGATGCATCATATTTTTCATGATCTGTTGTTGGTTAGTTTGTTATGTTTTAGAGACTTAGACTATCATTTACTTGCCTATTTTTCGTGTGTGCTCATGGTTCAAATAAATAATCATAAAACATACAGATATTTATTTCCCATATTTTTCCCCAAAAAGCTTTTAGCTTAAAAGGGCCTTAAGTGTTTAAAAAAATCAGTTTCTAGGTACCCACTGAACTCTGTGGGAATGTGTGTGGGGAATGGAAAATCTTAGATCCGGATTTATTATATATTTGAATTATGTTTTGCCCTCTTTTTCATCATGCTAATCTAATATTGTACAGTTTTTATTGCTTGCAAAGTCTTAGATTCTGTTTAGGTGTTTTCGTTCAGAGGTCTCGTTTTCTATCACCTTTTAATTCATTATTCCTGAAAAAAATGATTGTATTCATTGAGAAACGTTTCTGCATCAATAAGCATGAGTCACGGACTTTTAGCCGCTTTTTAAAATTCCTTTATATTTCGTTTCCTAATGTTGCAAACGATATCACCTGTGATTCCGAAACTGACGTAAAGCCCTCTACTAAATTAAGTTAAATATATAACCAGCTAACAAAGAGTGATGTGATCGAACATTTACCACATGAAGTGCACTGAAATATGAGTATTAATGCTATCTTTTATGTCTTATTTCTTCCTCTCCTTTCGTTTAAGAATGATTTATATGAGCTCCACTGTAAAGTAATTTGCTAGAGATGCTGCAGCTTTCTTCTTTGGTTGACAATCTACCTTTTCTCCAATCGACAGATGTCCCACCACATTGGCAATAGTCACAAAGCACTCAAATTACCAAGCACCATCCAAACTGTCGAATGTGACCTCGGAGCAATTCTGCCCGGTATAGAACCATTCGACTCTCAGCTACCCGTTACTAGTGAGGAGAATGAGATTGGATCAAGAGCGTTCCTTATGGCCACTCTACCTTTTGAAGTCATTGTGGATTCCAGTAAAATTCTGGATGAGTTCAAGATAATGCGGTACAAATGTCCCGTGTGCCACAAGACCCTTAGAGATCAGACTAGGTTCAGGACTCACTACGCCCATCACACCGGGGAAAGGTCTTTCAGATGCTCCTACTGTCCCTATAGGACCATATCTTCAGAGCTCCTGAAGAAACATGTCAAGAGGAAACATTGTCAGGATGGATTTGAGATCACTGAATCGCTCTAATCTCTTGTACACCTGCATTATTCTAACTCAATAATCACTGTTAGACACGCATGATATTCAATTCTATTGGTTATAGACTTCATCTGATTAGCTAGGTAACACTGTGCGTTCAAATTGATATTATTGGTTCAATTTAAAAGTATTGGTTATAATAGGCTTTCTAATTTTGATTTTAAGATAGTCATTCATCGCATTCCTTTACTTTATTTAATCATGACAACTTGAATAGAAATTAATCTGGTTTAGTATTTTTTTAAAGTCATGGTAGAAATACCAAGATAATTTACGAATAAATTAAATTAACTTTAACCTATGTACTTTGTTCTCCATTATAACATTATTTTTTTAATGGAATAAACAGTAGTGAATAGCGATATTTGTTTTTCTTTTCTAAATTCATTGCCTCCCCGAATCAATATCAGGTGAGTGAAGTAGAGTTGCATTTCTGTCAAAGCATCCCTTAGAGCTAGATTCTGACCTTTAATTTGCTTCTCATTTGGTTTTACTTTCTCCTCACTTGAATAAGGATGAACATAAATAATTTCTCTTCTCTCTCAGACAGAGATTGCCTAATTGTGTCTAAAATTCTCCCGCTAGATCATCGAGCCAAATATTGAAGATGAAAATTCTGCCCCCCTTAACTCTCTATCGTTTGATGTCTCGTTAGGAGCGATGCACAATCTTCAGACCTCTAGTCAAGATGCAGTCATTTGTGGCTACAACCAGCAGCAACTCAACAAACAACTCATGCTGCTTTCAGGAAAAAGTCCCTCGAAGAAACGATCCCCAGGCAAAAGTGATGGAGCTGTTTGGGATGAGTCTGGTGGTACAAGGAGGTTTGAGTGTCCCGTGTGCAACAGAAGGTTCCAAGAGAAGGGTACATTCAAACACCACTACATGACCCACACTGGCGAAAGGCCTCACCAGTGTAGCTTCTGCTCCTACAGAACCATACAGAGTGGTTCTCTTTACCGCCACATGCGTCTAAAACACAAGGACATGCTCCAACCGATTGGTGTCACACAACCTTAACAAAAACATAACGTGATATAAATTTCTACCTCCCCCCACTTTAATATTACATTGTAAGTCTCTATCCATACGCAAGCTTTCTCACCAAATATATCATTGACTCTTCATGTCAAATTCTATTGAAACTTAATGTACTTTAGTGTAGTCAGGGTATTTGCTATTGACAGATATTTCTAATTTAAACTTACACTTCAGTCATACATTCATTCTCCTTAAGATTATTGATGTGAATTACCCCTACACAAAATGGGTGACACTTTTGAATAACCATGACACAATTGTGTTAATCGTTGATATTCTCCATCTCGAGAAATCACTTTCATTTTGCAATGGACAAGAGTTTCTATTAGTGTTTAATATAACTTAACTGATATTATTTATCTGTATTCATTGTGATGTTGCACTATGGAAATAAGTTCCTCCAGTTACTAGACGATTTGTTTGAGAATCCTTTAACGGAACTGCAATTTATTCTCATTCCTATGTTAATAACTTAATATTTATTATTAGTACAAGTATTGTATAGCAAAGATGATCTCATTTGTTTAGTTTAATATATGAAATGGAAGATGAATAATCAATAAATGTAATTATTTCTAATTGCGATTAGTAAATATAAAGATAGTTACTTAACTAGTATCATTTATCCACGGTATCTAATAGTACATTATTCCAATTGGTTTATCTATTGCTACCCCTAGTATTCCTTCAGTCTTAATTATTTCGAAATGGAAAAATATTCATTCTTTGAACTCTTCATTTTCCTCTTCATTACATTGCACCGTAATATTGTCCCTTTCTTTTTTTCAGTAGAGACGATAATAAGCAGCCTCTATTTGTTACTCTGTGAATAGCTATAGGCAACTTTGTTTGTGTTATTTGTTTAATGACACTTTGAAGAGGTTGCTTCACTCATTTAATCTGTACGATATCCACAATAAATGAACAGTCTGATATCAAATATTTGATCAATAAAAAGAAGTTGACCAAATTATCCTTATGGTAGATGAAGACTTGCAAAATGGATTTAAGTTAATAATAAATATATATCTTTTTTATACCATCACATCAGAAATGTTTTTTTTTCTAATTCACTCATTTTGTTCTTTTTCAAAGACAAAGTTTCTTTTACCTCCTGAGGCTAAAATTATAAGGAATGGAGAGTTTAGACAATATTTTGAATAAAAACTGTATAATTGCCATTGAGAAGTTATTTCATTAGTATTTAATAAGACGTTGCAAGTAAGTATTTTACCAAGTTTTCTCTTCTGTTACACAGTCTTTCTAATTACGTTACCAGTTCCATATTTGAAGATTGTTTTGCTTTGATAATTGATATGTGTTATCACTTCAAAGTCAAATTGATTTCACTTGCTGTTTTCACTTTTTTAACTGTTTTAGATTGGTTATTGTTTCTCTCACCTAACTCCACAGTTATATAATTCTCATTTAATATCGGTTATCATTGGTGATTGCTTTCTTTTGGATCTTATAGACACCAATGAAAATGTAAGTAATAACTATGACATCAATGTGATCATTTGAACCTGCAACTCGCTAAATTCCTTGCTTCAATGGATATCATCTCATTTTTCAGTTGACGAGCTCTCAATTCTTTGCTAGTGCCCTTCAATTCGGTGGTGTGGAGCTGCCTGCGGACTATGCTCAGCGAAGGTACTCCTGTGAACTTTGTAACCACAGGTCCTTCACCAGAAGAGACCTGCAGAGGCACACTCTCACTCACACCGGAGAAAGGCCTTACCCTTGCTCACTGTGTCCCTACAAGTCCACGCAGAAGGGATCACTCAACAGACATCTCGCCAATCGACACGGCATCAAACACACCGTCGAAACGAGCAATGAATTGAGATAGATGAAGAGATAGAGATTTATAGTAGCGATAGTATTTATTTAACAGTATTTTCATAGTTTGTACTCTGAATGTCGGATCTTTCATTTGCTTTTGTTTCTGTAGAATATCATACCAATCACTTAATTCTCACTGTCCTTCTCAAAGCCCTATTATCCGAGTCTCCTCTTTTTTCTTTTTCACTCGCTCTTGCTTTGGTCAGTGCATAACTCTTTATATTATTCACTACGCCTTTGCAATTCAATGAGTTGGTTATAGTTAGTAATTTAGGATATTCTTTTGCAGTACACATTCTCTTTGAACCAACCATCACCACGGAGGGAAAAGCTATACCAACCACCACTACTCAGTGACTTAACATTTCAACGCCAGCTCTCCCCTTCAATGGATAAGATATTTCAATGTCCGTACTGCGAAAGGAGGTGCGCTAGGAAAAATCACCTCGATGAGCACATAAGGATACACACTGGGGAGAAACCTCACGCTTGTCACCTGTGCGACTATTCCACCAGACACGCTGGTGCTCTCAAAAGTCACATGAAGAAGAAACATTATTTCGGTTCTACTGATGAAATGGGCAGTAGCCCAAATACTCTTAAAGTATTTTATCCACAACAATGATTAGAAGAGTAACAGTATCCGTGAATCTATTAATATAATCGTTTCGATTTATGAGCTATTAGCTAGTTATTTTTGTCATAATTTAGGATAGTTTTACTTTATTTTGTGATTTAATAAAAGGTGAATCTATGATTCGTTGTGATACAGCTTCATCTCATCCATTTTATTTTCGTTTAGTTTTACTGTTTTCAATCTTTAAAGATATTTTTAGTTACTAAGCTTACCTCCATGACTCTAATCCAGAACCTTGTGGTGAATGGAAGAGAATGGGTTGGCGAATGGTGTTCTCCGAACTGTTGTTATATGGGTTACTACGTATTAACTTTTATCATTTTTACCATGTTTTTCAACACTACCTGCAGTTTCAGAGGATAACGCTAGGGTTATGCTCTTCAGCTGCGAGTTCTTAGATTTTGTATTAGGTAGGCTCGTAGGCTTCATTTACTATCACGTCTTCATTTTCCTCTTCTATCCGTGAGTACAGTCATTGGTGCTTGTGCCTGTGTCCCTCTTCGTCACATTCCGTGATAAGTGACTGCATTTATGGAGTAACTTTTCTGCATCCATGAGCTTGTTACCGACGACGGTAGTTGATTTTGCTCATCGAGCCACTTTCCTTTCTTACTGCTTCTTTTAGGTTTTTTTTCTTTCATAAAACAATAGTTAAGTAAAATAAATAGTTGAATTCAGTTGTAGTTTTGGTTTATTGATCACCTTCCAATTTTTCATAAGTGACTGCTTTTTTCACATTGATAAAATGAGATGTTGAAAATATCCCCATGATTTAAGGTAATTGATTGAAATGAAATTTGAGTATTTAACATGGCAAAATATTACTTTCTTTATTTTCCTACAGATCTCCTCTCCCCTCTCCTCATGTTTTATTTTGTTATTTTGTTTTCTATCAAATCTCTAAGGATTATTCTAAAATTTTGCAAGATAATTAACATTTGTTTAGTGCTGCAGTATCATCTTAACAACCATATATTTTAATGTGCTCTCTATGACAATTTCAGGTTAAGATAGAGATGAGTGAAGTATTAGCTCAAGTACTTGCTTCCAATGATGAAAATCAACAAGAAAATGGACTACCCTGTCGAAGAAGAAAGTTCAAGTGCCCCCACTGTGACTTGCAGTGCGTCTACTACTATCAGCTACAGGACCACATGAACACGCACTCTGGTGAAAAACCTAACGTCTGCTCAATCTGTAGCTACAAGACCAGTCATTCAAGCTGTCTCAGGAGACATCTCAAGTATAAGCACGGGATGACTATGAATGAAAACATTAACCTGCATAAGAAAAATGTCGCAAGAAGTCTCAAGAAGAAAAAATAGTAGAACATCCTAGCTATTTAGTATGTTAGGTATCATCTTCATTTTATTCATACTTTTTGGTGTGTGAAAGTGTTGTTGCAAGCGCACAATAGCACTCTTTGATGCAGAAGGCTAACTCTGTTTCTTCTGTTGCAGTTAGTTACTCCACCGTACTCTGTCGTACCGTCATCATCGGTAAGGAAGTACCAGTGTCCCTATTGTATTCGCCAGTGTGTTTATAAGAACCAGCTTGAGGAGCACATCAGAACACATACTGGCGAGAAACCTCATGCCTGCCCTCATTGTAACTATAGAACTGGGCATCTAGGAGGTCTCAAGAGGCACATCAAGACAATACATTCTGCTGCAGTGAAACACACTCAGTCCTTTCCTCAAGTCAAAGGACAGACCTCTGATATCTGGAAGCCTGTTGACTACTCCAGATAGAATGGAAATAGAAAATCAATTACTTTCATTGGTATAGACAAATTTAAACGTAGTAAATTGTGTTTTGATAATTTTAGTTCTATTAGTATATTTTGTTATTATAATGAATTAGTTATCTATTTCATGTGCTTTTGTTACCAACATTTGATTTTTGTGTTACTGATTTCTATCACATTTTTTTTTCTAATTGTTTTTCAAGTTGGTAATTTTTGGCATTTCAATTTATTTGAACATGGATTCAAAATATTAATAAGGACTGGATTACAAATATACTTGTGAATACAAATTGTACAATTTAGTTTTAATTTCCTAATTAGATCAGCTTATCACCAATTTTTTTTCCTGATATTAAAGGCTGTTAATATTGCAGTTCATTACTTTTGTAATTATTGATCATCTTTATAGACTACTTAGCCAATGAAATATGATCGTAGTTGATGAATACTAAAGCTTATACTTAACTTCAGGTAAGATAACAACGATATCTTTTTTGTTGATTTCCTCACTTTTATGAAATAATACATAGTTAAAATAATTATTCTCAAATAATACTGGCTCTATAGTAAATTAATCTCCATTAATATGAACTTTTGTATAACATTTTACTACCTAAATTTGAAATGAAACTTCTCGATTCACATCGTAGCACCCTACTCATGTCTACTTTTTCAACTACCTCCTAAAACTTGCCTAAATTACGAAGATATTTCCCTTGTACATTGAACTACAATTCAAACTCTTGTCCACAGATTGACTTTATGACCATCCAATATGACGCAAGTGGGAATGTAAAACCGCCAGATTCTGCTAAAAAGAGTACTAGAAAGAGACGCTTTATGTGTGCCTACTGTGGCCTAGGCTGCTTCGACAGAAATCACCTGGAGAAGCACACCAACAGTCACATCGGAGTGAAGCCTTACCAGTGTCCGCACTGTGTCCGCTCCTTTGGCCAGAATTGGGGACTCAAAAGACACATTCTTAATGTTCATTCTGACCTTTGCTTGTCTCTCACTACCTCACAATAATTATGCTCTCCTAGAAGCTACTTTATTATATTGTAACAAATCATCAAGTTTTGTCATTCCCATTTATTATGACAATATCGATATTACACTTTGGGTTAAGACGGATGTTAAAATTCTACTAAATTAGGTATTCGTGCAACTTCTATATTTTTATTTTCAATATCGTGGATCATTTATTGTTTCCAAATGTCTTCCTATTGGATTTTACTTTATTATATTTTTTCTTAATATATCTCCAAGTGTACAGATATAGTTTTTTTTTCATCTGAAGTTAATTAATAATTAAATTGGAGGATTTTAATCTAATAAAATTGATGTTATTAATTTTATACTATTGTCAATAAATTACTCTCAGTATCCTTTATTAAATGGAAGTGAGTAATTATTTTTCCTTCCAATATGCCTTAATAAATTCATCTTTGAAAGTTCGTTTCTAGGATTGCTACATTTCTTTTTTGAAACCAATAGAAATTATTAAAGGTATTCTTAAGCCTTCAAACAATCAGCTTTTTGTTACTATATGAATTTCTAGCGGCTAAATTCAAGTTTCATAGGCAGGTAAAGAACCCAACAAACTTTAATCTCATTATGGTTAATAAAATTGTTTAGTTACTTTATGTTTTCTATTATGTTTTCGCTTTAACCTGGACTGAAGTGAAGGGAAGTACAGTGTGACATATTTGCTCTCTTAAAAGCTGGCAATAGCTTAGAAATTCTTTCTTCATCTTAAATAATCTCGTTAAGGCAAAGATTTTCTTGTAACCCACAAGGAAATTGACTTCTATGTACGGTAATGAATCCTTTATGAAAAAAAAGAGAACCTTTTTTCATATGGTTTTTCGAATTTTTTAGAGCTTAAAACTGTTCATGATTTGTAACTATGATATACTTTGTTTATAGCTTGCATTATAGTTGATTTAGTCTTCATATTGATCTTTTATCACTTTTTTTCTTAGCTGATCCCACAATTTTTTAGGCTCAACCGATTTATCAACATTTTTTACCATCTTTAAACATTGCTAAATTTATTATTGTAAAAGGTAAGTTTTGAGGTACCGACCAATATTGAACGTCTCTGAAAATAGCATTATCTAAATAATATTCGTTCCAACAGTTCGACTACACGGGTGTGCTGCAACAAAGTGGATATATGAATCAAGATCGCTTTTCTACCTCTGGCAGAAGATCAAACCGGAAGAAAAACTTCATTTGCATGTACTGCGGTGTTGGTTGTTTTGACAGAAATCATTTGACAAAGCACACCAATAGTCATATTGGAGTGAAGCCTTACCAGTGTCCGCACTGCAAGAAAGCATTTGGTCAGAGTTCTGACCTCAAGAGGCACAAGGTGAACGTACACGCTGACACTTCTGCCACTCTTTTAACCTAGAATTAAGTCTCGTGGAAATCTCTTTTAACTCATTTGGTTTCCTGTTAGGAAAAATTGAAGTGTGAACACTGAATGAATTTTTTTACCTAATAAAACTAATTGCATCTAAAAACTGTGGTTGGGAGTTATAAATTTTATTATCCTGTTCTTATAGTTGTGTTTCTTATAGATAAAAAGAAAAACAATAAAAATCTCAGTGAGTCGAGTCACGAGATGGAACAGACTAAATCCTATACATTCATTTACTTCAACCCAGGGAATCAATACTGTAGCTTTCTGAGGTGAATGGAAGAGAAAGAATTTATATATGTTGTATTGAAAAAAGTAATTAGGACTTTACATTAGTGCTATCTGGTTCAAATATGGTGGGGCAAACATGAAATATTTTACCCAGGATTTATTTATTTATCAACTAAAAAAGTATTCATCCAAATTGCCTGAAATTTGGTGAAATGCTTGGTCAATGTCCAGTGACCTTCTGGCAGAATTTTGGAAACGACCCAGTCCAAGGTCATGGTCATTTATAACTCAAAAAGTATTGTACCATATTGCATGAAACTTGGTGGGATGATTAGATTTTTGGAGCGTTCGGGTCAAAGATCAAGGTCAAGGCCATTTATAATTCAAAACGTATTCCACCAAATTGTCTGAAATTTGATGGGACGATTGGTCAATGTCCATGGACCAGTTGGTAGAATTTTAGGAGCCATCCGGTCAATGGTCAAGCTCATTTATAACTCAAAAAGTATTGAACCATATTGCATGAAACTTGGTGGGTCGATTGGTCCAGTTAACAGTTTACTAGATTTTTGGATGGAACGGGTCAAAGCGGTGGCGAAGGTATGCGCTCTACTTAGTGCAGGTAATCTAGTTACCTTCGCAGAATTCGGAAAGGTAATATTATAGATAGCATTTATTTATTTATCATCTTGTTATTCGCATAACTGAAAAAGTGTTCAACCAAATTGCCTGAAATTTGGTGAAACGATTGGTCAATGTCCAGTGAGGTCATTGTCATTAAAATTCAAAAAGTATTGAACCATATTGCATGAAACTTGGTGGACGATTGGTAACCATTTTAGATTTTGAAAATGATCGGGTAAAAGGTCAAAGCCATTTATAACTCAAAAAGTATTCAACCAGATTGTCTGAAATTTGATGGGACGATTGGTCACTATCCAGTCACCAGTTTATTAGATTTTAGTAGCAAACGGATAAGCGGCGGCGAAGGTATACGCTCTACCGAGTGCACGTAATCTAGTTCGTTTATATAATTAAAATGTGGAAATCAAAACAAAGAGTGTTCAATCTTATTCTTCTTCGTCAGATTAGTGTCTCTTATAAATTTCGAAAATAGCTGGACTGCTGGAGTATTGAAAACTTTAAAAGCATATAAGAATATAGATATACCGAACCAAATATATTGTAGTTTGCAGATTAATGAACTATTATTATGTAATAGGTATACTTCCTTGTTTTTTTCCCTGGAGCCTGGAAATAAAAGACTTTATACACCTATTTATATATTTTTTTGTCCTGTCTTTACTTTTACATGTCTAAATTGTTTTCATAATTGGATAAATATTCATTTAGCACTATGTATTTTGAATTGGTATCTATAAAAATTAATTAGGGCCTACCTGAAATTTGATAAATAAATTTAATATTTACTTCGTACGGGCAGTGTTGAAGCTCTGAAGCCTCCACAATATGCAACACTGTAAACAAACGACGCTTGCGCACGCGCAATGCAGAGGCTTCTTGAATCATGATACCTATTTAGATTAGGATATTGAGATTTGATGTGCTTCCAAGTTCCAGGCCAAACGAACAATCAAGAGGGTTCTCTAACAGCTTTAGAGTGAATACAGTCACTCAAAATTTGAAAAGAAGAGAAATTGATGTGTTAAATCTTGGAGTTGCCGAGTTGGTAGATTTGCGTTAGTACCTAATGACCTAGACTTTACTAGAGCATAATAAAAATTACGGAGTACAAATTAAACTGGAGAAGGAAAACTCATTCTCAAATGAATATTAGAGTGCATACCTAAAATATGCAGATGTTTCCCACTGTCATCACTCAGAAAGTCATAATCTCATATATGGCTCCTAATTTTGTCAGACGTCATAAATGTCAGTCAGGTGTTCTTTGAATTGTGCCATTTTCATCGGCTTCCGCCTATTTCTTCATGAATGACTTCATCCACTCTGGAAAAGGCTAAAGGGTCTTTTCTGATGAATTAATTACTCTGGAGTCTGTTGGAGTTTAGCAAACCTTAAAATACAATAATAAATTAATGGATGGGAACTGTATCAGTACAGACTACAGTAATATCTGCTGCATTTCAGTCTGTATTTCGTGGTAAATTCCACCAACATGTTACATGCCAGAGTGGAAAACTCAAATTCTGACAGAGTTAGGTACTTCAGTCTGTATTCCAGTTTGAAAAGTAGAGCAGGATTTGAGAATTAATCCTGCGCCCAAGTCCTATTTAATTCCTATGAGAAGTACTTACCTAGTTAGAAGCACCTACCTAGTTAGAAGCTCAAGCACCTACCTAGTTAGAAGTACCTACCTAGTTAGTTAGAAGTACCTACCCAAATAAAATAGTATGTCTCATAAACTCTCCATTTGTCTCTCCATCTCTCTCCAAAATTCAACAAATTCTCTCCAAAATGATTGAAATTATCATTAATCCTCTCCAAAATAACATTGTAGCATAGAAGAAAAATAGATAAAACTCGCCATTTGCAATTGGAGGGCTCAGAATAACTGTCACAAACTCGCCTTTAAAATGGCGAGTTTGGACATGCTTTATTACTTGGGTACCTACCTAGTTAGAAGTACCTACCTAGTTAGAAGTACCTACCTAGTTAGAAGTACCCACCTAGTTAGAAGTACCCCGCCGGAGTTGAAATTTATAAAACAATTTACTGATTTCTGCCTTTTTTTGGGTTAAAATGAGTAATTTTTGTTCATTCAGAATCATTCTAAATTCCTAACAGAGTTACTAGTCAATCTGAAACGAGTTATTATTCCTCTCTGGGTACCCACCTAGTTAGAAGTACCCACCTAGCCAGTCTGCAGAATGTGTCTCTTCTCCCGCAGAGATTTTAATTTGAGAGACACTGAGACAGCCAAGTAATAAAGCATGTCCAAACTCGCCATTTTAATGGCGAGTTTGTGACAGTTATTTTGAGCCCTACAATTGCAAATGGCGAGTTTTATCTATTTTTCTCCTATGCTACAATGTTATTTTGGAGAGAATTTATGAAAAATTGATCATTTTGGAGAGAATTTGTTTAATTTTGGAGAGAGCTGGAGAGACAAATGGTGAGTTTATGAGACATACTATTTTACTTGGTGAGACAGTTACTCTCTGACTCCCAGTTTGTATTTGGTGCACTGAACTCCTCTGACTTTTTCTAAAATCTGAGAAATAGCTGCCAACATTTTTCATCAATTTGTCTAGTCCTCCAACATTTTTCCAGTTTCTCCTCCAAAAATTAATGGTAATATAGGAATTAATAGCAAAATATCCTCCGACATTGCAGGAATTTTTTTGTTAGTGAAATTGAATATCTCCCGAGATATCATTGGAATTTACCACCAAATACAATCTGGTCTGACTCTCAGTAGCAGATTCAGAATCTCCCGCAGCTAAATTAATGGTAACATAGGAATTATATTCAAAATCTCCCGCAGCTAAATTAATGGTAACATAGGAATTAATTCAAGATCTCCCGCAGAGATCTCAAATTTCTAAAAATTCAATCAAAAACTCCCGCAGAGAGTCTTGGAAAAATGTTCCATATTCTGCAGACTGGCCACCTAGTTAGAAGCCAGTCTGCAGAATGTGTCTTTTCTCCCGCACCAAGTAAAATAGTATGTCTCATAAACTCACCATTTGTCTCTCCAGCTCTCTCCAAAATTCAACAAATTCTCTCCAAAATGATCAAATTATCATCAATTCTCTCCAAAAAAACATTATAACATAAGATAAAAATAGAGAAAACTCGCCATTTGCAATAGAAGGGTTCAAAATAACTGTCACAAACTCGCCATTAAAATGGCAAGTTTGGACATGCTTTATTACTTGGCTCCTGCAGAGATTTTAATTTGAGAGAGAGTTATTCTCTCACTCTCAGCAGCAGATTCAGAATCTCCCGCAGTTAAATTAATGGTAACATAGGAATTAATCCAAAATCTCCCGCAGCTAAATTAATGGTAACATAGGAATTAATTAAAGATCTCCCGCAGAGATCTCAAATTTCTAAAATTCAGTCAAAAACTCCCGCAGAGAGTCTTGGAAAAATGTTCCATATTCTGCAGACTGGGTTAGAAGTACCCACCTAGTTAGAAGTACCCACCTAGTTATAGTTAGAAGTACCCACCTAGTTAGAAGTACCCACCTAGTTATAGTTAGAAGTACCCACCTAGTTAGAAGTACCCACCTAGTTAGAAGTACCCACCTAGTTAGAAGTACCCACCTAGTTAGAAGTACCCACCTAGTTAGAAGTACCCACCTAGTTAGAAGTACCCACCTACTACCTAGTTAGAAGTACCCACCTAGTTAGAAATACCCACCTAGTTAGAAATACCCACCTAGTTAGAAATACCCACCTAGTTAGAAATACCTACCTAGCACAAGAGGAAATTAAAAATTGTTCACACAGAAAATGTCCCTTATTCTGCAGACTGACGACATGTCGGTGGAATTTTTTTCCCTGTGAAAATAATATTCTGGCAAAGTCGGTGGATATTTAGACAGGGCTGCGGAGTCGGTACATTAAATTTTTGACTCCGACTCCTTTATTTTGAATTAATCGACTCCGACTCCAACAAACAGTTTTACAGTATTTTTAGAAGCAATATTGAGTCATTTAAATGTTTGGACTATTAATTTTGATTTAATTCATATATATGAGCAATTAATAGTTCTTATAAGATATTTAACATGATGAACAACAAATAAAATGGATCTAAATTATTGTGACTTATATATATAGCTTGGAGTCGAGAGTCGGTACAAATATTAGACTCCTGACTCTGACTCCACCAAAAAAAGCTTCGACTCTGACTCCACAGCCCTGTTTTTAGCTATTTATTCCTAGGTTACCATTAATTTTTGATGGATAAATTGGGAAAATGTTGGTGGATCAGCTAAATTACTGGAAATTTATGGTGGATTTTTTCAGCTATTTAAAAAAGTCAGTGGGATTTTGTGCACCAAATACAGACTGGGCAGCCCAGCATTCAGCCTATGTTTCAACTTTCAAGCTATCTTAGATATGGACAAACTTGCCAGTAAACTGGCGACTTTTGAGGGATGAAAAAAGTTGTAAATAACAAGGAATTTCAGTTCAGAATGTCTTAAGAGACTCTTATGAGAGGGCCGGAAATTTGACTGAACAGGGGGACCAGTCTGCATAATGTGTCTCTTCACCTGCAGAGATTTTAATTTGAGAGAGAGTTAGGTACTATCTGACTCTCAGCAGCCACTCTGAAAAAAGTGGTCTTTTCTGATGGATTCCAGTTTGTATTGGTGCACTAAACTGCTCTGACTCTTTCAAAAATCTGAGAAATATCTTCCAACGTTTTTCATCAATTTATCTAGTCCTCCAACATTTTTCCAGTTTCCCCTCCAAAAATTAATGGTACCATAGCCTTGTTACACAATATGTCAGTTAAAGCCAATTAATTGGCTTGATTTCAAAAGGTCAAAAGTCAAAACTCAGATATGTCTTATTGGCTTAAAATATTGAATTAATTCCTATGTTCCCATGTTAATTCTGGCTTGAAATTTTCAAAAGTGAGCCAAATTGGTTTGGCACAGAATTTTTGTGAAATTTGGCTCAAAAATTGGCTTACAAATTTCCAGACTCTGAAACATGGTACCATAGGAATTAATAGCTAAATATCCTCAGACATTGAAGGAATTTTATTTTTTAGAGAAATTGAATATTTTCCGACATATCATTTGAATTTACCACCAAATACAATCTGGGATGGATTAAACACTCTGTTGGAGTTTAGCAAACCTTAATACAGTAATAAATTAATGGGAACTGTATAATCCGCAGCATTTAGCCTCAAAAATTCATCTGTTAGCCCAAGGTGTTCTCCAAAGTGGCTCAGCACTCAACAGCAGGTTCAGAATCTCCCGCAGCTAAATTATTGGTAGCATAGGAACTAATTCAAGATCTCCAATTTCTAAAATTGTGATCAGATTTGTCACAGAGAGTCTTGGACAATGTTCCATATTCTGCAGTCAGACTAGTCTGGCTGTGTGACCCTATACACATACACACATGAAGCATGAGGATGTTTTTAAATGTGAAATTTTCAATAGGTAGTCAAATTTCTTCTTTAAAGCCAGTCTGCAGAACATGGGACATTTTTTGTCTGAATAATCCTTAATTTCCTCCTGTATTTACATGTATTTTACTGAGAACAGAAGCCAAAATATAGGATTTCTTGAAGATCACTCTACCAGTTTCTGCAGTCTGGCTTAAAAGTATCTTAAATGTGGCGACCTGGATCCATTCTCCCACTAAACTGGCAACTTTCTTGCCACACTTTGAAATATGGCATTTAGCCTTCCAATTTCATCTGTTGAGTGTGTTGGGCTGATAGCCTAAGGTATTTTCCAGAGTGGCTCTTCATCTGCACCCCAGTCTGCAAATTTTTAAATATTTCAAGCCAAAATTAACATGGGAACATAACATAGAAGTTAATTCAAAATTTTAAGCCAATTAGACATATTTAAGCCATTTGACCTTTTGAAATCGAAGCCAATTAACACGTTGCGTGTGGGAGTCAAAAACTAGTTTTCCACTACATTGCGGGAGTTTAAAAGTTCCACCATATCTTTACTAGTAACGCAATTGAGCTGATATTTTGTGTGGTCCATATTCATGGTTATTACTACCAATTACAGAAATAAAAAAGCGTGTCCACCGGTTGGCAATTTGCAATGTAAAACTCCTTGCTCTACTGCACTGCAGAGTGCCCACCCATGGTCACTGGTTGACATCAAAAATGGCACGTTTTAGACTTTTTTTTCCAATTATTCAAGATTGTAGATAAATATTTAATGTTTCTCAGTTATAAAAATGAAAATATAATTATTAAAATATTAATATATGTTGGCTGCTAAATTTTATGATCTATTACTTGCATTCTCGTAAGGACGCGTCTTGCTTACCATTTAATTTTGAAAATCTTAATGAATTTTAATTTTCATGTGATGTTCTGAATGATACTAGGTAGTTGAGAATAATGCATTTATGAAAGTGTTGCAAAATATGTGATGAATTCAGAAAATGAGTGAGCCCAAAAGTTACAAACACTAATCAGAAAGCTATGACCTGCCTGACATGGGCACCCATACTATTATATTCTGTATTTCAATTTGGAGCATAAATTGTTAATAGATTAATTCAAAATTCTAACTATTAACCAAAAGTTATCCATTGAAAGAATTCGTTTGATTTATATCTGCAGTAGCTGCATATATAAATGAAAGGTTTTACATACATGTAATAATATTTCTCGTATTATTCGCTTTAGATGGTCTAATAAATGTTTAAAAAATGATCAGTTGCTTAGAGAATTGATCTCCTATAATATAAGCAATTAGAATTATTGTTTTTTCCAAAAAAATTATTTTAATTTTCTTAATTTTCATGCAAATTATCACAGGTAGTGCCACAATTATTGAGTTGCCAAATTTCCTGATTAATGATCATGATTACTTTCATTCACTTGTAAACTCAATACATATTAACAAATAAAAGTAAAAAATATAAAATTTTCCTATTTATATGATTTTCCTTGAAGATAATCAAATTTTTTTATAATTACCCACCTGTGGGTCACCCGCACTGTACTAGAAGTGGCAGTGACCCACCGGTGGGTCACACCGCACGCAACGTGTTAATTGGCTTTAACTGACATACTCTGTAACATAGCCTAAGAGTTTCAAATTTCTCTCCAATATGTCCAAAAATCTCAAGATACTCTCCAATAATTACATGTAAACATAGGAATTAATTAGGAAATTGTCGCTGGATACTTTAATTTCAGGAGACTAATTCGTAATTTCAAGGGTTCTATAGTCCCTGGATAAACTTCACAGCTTCATGCATCTTTTGCAGAATTGTCTGCGCCATTGGCCCATTCCCAGTCTGTATTTGGTGCACAGAATCCCACTGGCTTTTTCAAAAAGTTGAAAAAATCCACTAACAATTTCCAATAATTTGGCTGATCCACCAACATTCCCTCAATTTATCCTCCATCGATATATTGTAACATAGGAATAAATAGCTAAAAATCCATCGATTAAAGAGAATAATATTTTCGTAGGAGAAAAAAAATTCACAGATAAGTTGGTGGTTGACGGTGGAATTTACCATGACATACAGTCACAGTCTGGGGCCATTCATCTGCGTAAGTCATCCGCTTCATTCATCTCTTCTTTCAATCACTCTTCTCCTCCACATCTTCATCAAAACTTTGCTCTTCACTCTCCCCAGACTGTAATTAATGGTAAATTCCACGGACTTGTTGGTGGAATTTTTCCCATTTGAAAATAATATTCTAGCAAAGTTGGTTAATTTTTAACTATTTATTGCTATGTTACCATTAATTTTTGGTGGATAAATGGGCAAAATGCTGATAGATCAGCCAAAATATTGGAAATTGTTATTGAATTTTTTCAGTTTTGAAAAAGTCAGTGGGGTTTTGTGCAAAACGAAATACAGACTGGCACTCATCCACCACAGTCTGACTCCCCTCCACTCTTGGTCTCAGTCTCACCATCTCTTCAACTGCAAGTTTGCAATTCCAAAGCTTCCCTCCTCTCGTCATCCAGCTCAAAGTTTGCATAAGATGCATGAAGTTTTTAAGTTTATTTGATGACTATTGACCATGTTACAGAGTATTTCAGTTAAAGCCAATTAATTTGCTTAGATTTCAAAAGGTCAAATTCAGATTTGTCTAATTGGCTTAAAATTTTGAATTAATTCTTATATTCCCATGTTAATTTTGTCTTAAAACCTTCAAAAAATGAGCCAAATTGGCTTGGCTCAAAATTTTAGTAAAATAATGGCTCAAAAATTGGCTTACAATTTTCCAGCCTCTGAAACATGGACTATTTAGGCTTTGAAATTATTCATGTAAATTAGAGAGCATTTTGAGATTTTTGACCATTTTGGAGAGAAATTGCCCCAAAAATAAATTATCTGGAGACTGATTGTGCATGCTTGATGCTTTGCAGACTGGTCGAGCTCCTCACAATCCAACACAAAATGAAGCAGATCTTTACCTCCTCCATCTCCACAATCCACATATCAAGCATCTCTCCCTCCTCCTCTCCCAGCCACAAGCAGTTTGTCCTTGCCTGGAACCATATCATGTCTCTCTCCTCCCTCATTTCAGTCTAATACTCTATGTATAGCCACAGCACGCTCCTCTCCAACAACTCCTCCATCCACTCTCTCTGGACTCTCTTTGCTACTCTCCTCTTTACCTCCTGTCCGCCATGTTTACCTTCGCAATCTTGCGGAAGGTTATATTTTCATAGGAATTTATTTATTTATCATCTTGTTATTCGCTTAACTGAAAAAGTGTTCAACCAAATTGCCTGAAATTTGGTGAAATGATTGTTCCATGTCCAGTGACCTGCTGCTAGTCTTTTAAGGGTGACCCAGTCAAAGGTCAAGGTCACGGTCATTTATAACTAAAAGAGTATCAAACCATATTGCATGGAACTTGGTGGAACGATTGGTCAATATGCAGGAACCATTTTGATAGATTTTGGGAGTGATTGAGTCGAAGGCCATCTGTAACTCAAAAAGTATTCAACCAAATTGTCTGAAATTTGATGGTACAATTGGTTATTAACCAGGAACGATCTGGTATAATTTTGGAAGCGATCCGGTTAAAGGTCAAGGTCATTTAGTAGTAATTGTATTGTACCATATTGCATGAAACTTGGTGGGACGATTGGTTATTATCCAGTTAGCAGTTTTCCTTAATTTTGGGAGAGAACTGGTCAAAGTGGAGGTGAAGGTATGCGCTCTACCGAGTGCACATAATCTAGTTCCAAGTGCGGTAGGAAAGTCACCAGTCAAGTGAGAAAATGGATACATATTTTAAAGAAGAAATTTGACTTCCTAGTGAACATTTTACACTTGATCCTGGAAACATCCTTATGGCTTATGCTTCATGTCTGATACATATTGCATGTGTATCTCTTGAGACTGTTTTTTGAGTGATTTACTTGTTATTTACAGGTTTTTCAACTTATTTCACCCCTCAAAAAGTTGCCAATATACTGGCAACTGTGGCCATAGTTTGAAACATGGCCTGTCTGCTCATCCTCTCCAGCTCATCTGCCTCTATTCCACTGTTCCAAAAAGTTATAGGACTAAAAACGTAAAAAAATTGACATTATTGTTTTTATTTTAACTTCAAAAATAAAAAAATATTGACCACGTCTAGTAGGGTTTCCTCTTTCGAATGAAACTAACTACACCTGTCTACATGAAAGAGTAGTAGGAATTTCAAAGATCCCGTTTTCTGTGATGTCACTATGACGTCACTCGTTTACTGAAAACCAAACAACAAAAATAGCTAAAACTAATTATTTTTCTTTTTCAATTTTGTATATGCTTGCAAAATTTCATTTCGATAACTTCAAATATAAAGTTTTTTCTTTCTTACAACCAGGACGATCCCCTTAAAGAGTTTAGGTAAATTTCTCCCACAGAAAATTCCAGCAGCAGCAGTTATATTCCAATACTGGATTTCATTTACATCATAACATGAAATGAAACGGATTCAAAAAATGTTTTTCTTTTACCTGTAACTGGATAACATTTTATTAGTTTATTAGTTCAAGAAAGCTCATACGTATTACAATATCGTTCATTGCATTTATTATATTTAATGTAAGTCGTATAGTATACATTTTTCGCTATTGAACCCCATTCTTGAAATCTTCCCTAATGGATCAGTAGCACTAACAGCCTAACCTAACCTTATACATTGTATGGCATCACTCCACTGAATCTTAAAAAAAGTTATGCAAATGACTTCATTTCTATATAGAGTTTATTTGGTAAATTCCTATATCACTGCAACATTGCAGTAATGTAAGAATGGGAGTACAATCAGTACATGACCCCATTCCTACATTGTGCAATTGGCGGGAATTTACTGTCTATATTCTCTAAATGATTGAATTTTCCATGGCTAATAATTTAATATATTCTTAATGACTAATTGAATTGCAGATATATTATGGAGGGTGGTTTACTCTCCCTGAAGTGGAATAACCACAAATCCACATTCTTCCATGTGTTATCCAATGTGAGGAAGAAAAAAGTAAGTACCATATTTGCAGTGATATTTTGTAACATATTTCAATCAATGAAAGCCTTTTTTTGTTGTGATATTAACCAGAGACTTCTCTTCCCCTCAGGATAGTTACTCTGATGCCACACTAGCTTGTGATGGCAAGTTCTACCCTGTACACAAATTGGTGCTGTCATCATGTAGTGATTATTTTGAAGAAATGTTTGATCAAGCAGGTCAAGCTCAGTGCAAACATCCTTTCATTGTTTTGAAGGACATAAAATGTGATGAACTAGAGTGTTTATTAAGTTATATGTATGTTGGTGAAGTGAATGTAGTGCAAGAAAAGTTGGCAGGCTTGATAAAAGCTGCTGAGTGTTTAAGAATTAAAGGACTAGCTGTACCTGATGAAGAACCTAGTAATAGTAGTAACAAATCTAGCAGAGAAAAGAGACAAAGTGATAATAGTGTAAATTCTGAACCTAAGAGGAGAAGACATGAAGATTTATCTAATAGTTCTAGTAATGTGTATAGACAAAATAATAGTAGAACTGTTGAAAGACATAAAACCAATAAAGAACATAATGAAATCACCAATCAAATATTCAATAGTACTAGCAGTAGTTTGCCTGATGTTGAGCATAATCAAGATATAAAAAAAGAAGAGACACTTCAACAACAGGAAGAAGCTGATGAAGTGGTAAGTACTTTTTTTCTTGTTATATATTCCAAATTTTAGTTTATTAGTCAGAATTAAGTGACAATCAAAATGAATGAGATTGATAATAATTTTAGCTGCCAAATATGTTCTTTTGAATGAAGTATGCATCTCAAATGTTTCATAAAGTTGACCATTGACTACTCTTTTTATGTTCATTATCAAATGCTATGGAACTTTAGTTTTGTGTGATAAATTTTCTGTTAACTATATGACTAACAGAAATGAAATCTGTTCCATTCTTCTTTTGTGCCGTGCAATAAAGTGTGTGCATTTGGAGAATTTATGATAATTAGGGCATTGTTGGAGTGAGATTTTAAATTTAACTTTCTCATTGAGAGAGATGTGAAATAGAGAACATGATTGATATTGGATGAAAAACATTTCTTCTTATAATTAACATTGGGAATCAGAATGCCTATATTTTCATGGGCAGACTTTGCCTAGATATCCATAATAATTCTATCTTATATTTTATTATGTTTTCCAAGAATATAAAAATATTTGAATATGTTAAATAGCACCAATTAAGTTGTATAAAGTAATAGAAAAGTGTGAATTCTTATGGAAAATATTTATGGAAATCTTATTTGCTGTAACCAATTCACATGATGCACACCATTTTCTTTAACAAGGATGAATTTCCTTAAGATGATTTTATACAATACAATAGTAAAAATGCAATTTCCCATTCTGAAATATCAATTTGTTTATCTGATGTATATATATATATATATCTACTGGCTGAAAATAGTTGCTTAACTTCATAGCACAATTTTCCTTTCAGATTTACAAACTCTGTTGTAACATAATGAATATAACCGCACAAATTCCTTGATTACTTTTTCATTTCATAGGATGTAGCTAATGACTATTTTCTAGCGCTATTTAAGCCATACAAGACACAAAGAATTAGATATCATTTGTTCCAGTTTTTGAAAGTTTGATAATTTTGTCCTTCACTATTTACTCTAGCAGTGATAAAGTGATAATACTTAACATGCATTTCTCTTTCAAATTTAATTGTTTTGAAATGAACAATATTTAGTAGATATTGAAGAACAAAATGTTATTTCTCCAAACTCCATGAAATTCACTTATTAACCCCTTCCTCGCCAGAAATGTGTATACACGTTTTCACAAAATGTTATTTTTTCAGTTGTTGACGAGTATAAATTTACCTTCAAAAACCAGCTATATATTCTTGTAGATTTTAAGCCTTTGTAAGCCATTTTGGTTAATAGGAACACAAGTTTACTCATTTTTGCTGACAGTCATTTTCAAAATAAAAAGGTAACCACAAAAATGGGAAGAAAAAAATAATTACCAACTGTTTTCATAACCAGCATCAAAATATTTTCTATTGATATTAAAAATATGAAATTAAATTCTGAAAAATGAAACTGCTAATATGTCTTCATAATGTATTAGTGCACTCTTCTCTATATTTTAGAATTACTTAAATGTAGCACTTTGTGGGTCTCTGATAATAAATTGGTACCATTGATTATTTGCACTTTAAAAAGTAAAATATAAATTCTAATCACTTTAAGGTATTCTCTTGATTATAATCAAGATGGTATTGTAGGTAAGGTCATTGTTAAAACCTATATGTTGTTGTTCATTAGCTTTTTCATCTCCCTCCCTGGTACGAAGTGGAAGGTGTTGTTTGTGTGCTAGTGTGTTGTGTTTCGTGTGAGTTTAGGTGATGATGGATCCTATGTACTGTTTGTAGAGTGTTGTTATGTCTACCTTGAAGTGCCTGTAAGTTGTGTGTGTAATGAAACATATGTTCATTCTTCATTGTTGTGTTTGAAATACATGCTACAATTGAATGTAATTTGGAGAGATGATTTTAGCCATGTTAATCGGAAGGGATATATTGTCTGGTGTAATCTTTGGATGAGTTTTATATTCAAGGGTGTGACCGTGTGACAAAAGTGATTGATGATTTTATTCAAATTCAATTTGTATATCAGTCTGTTGTTGGCTGCATTCTCATGTTTAGGGTGTAGTGAGATTACGGTAATCTTACCCACATATGCAAGAGTGTGCACAGAGTGGGAGTGGGAAGGTTATGAAGTTAAGTTTGAACAGAATTGGTGAAAGAATTAACCCCAGTGGTACCTTGTTTATGTAGTATTGTGTTCTGGAAGATTTATAGTAAACTTTATTCAGAAGAAAAAATATAAACATATGTTCAAATGAATAATCTGATGCCAGTCTAGGTACTTGTTTTGAGTATTATTGGGTATCTTTTATTGGCTTTTGTAAAATGTTTTACTCAAATGGTATGATGAATAAATGACAAGCCATTTCTTGAATATGTAGATTTGTGTGTTGAGTATTTAATTAATGAGTATGTGTCTTAGAACTGTGTCTAATGTTGTACATTGTCTATTGCCTATCCCCAGGCATATTACAGTTTATGTCTTTGAGTGTTGCTTGTGAAATGTGTCCTTGAAGCCATGTTGAGAGTGGGATGTGTTGTTAAGAACTAGCCTCTCGCATATTTTGGAGGAGGTGAAGAGTAGAGATATTAGTCTATATGGGTTGGTTCTGTTGGGAGTTCAGTTTGGCTTCAGAATCATAACAATTTTGGGGTGGTTTCTTTGTCGAGTCACTTGAATTGAAGATGCCTCAGATGTTTCAAATGTTGGGTGTATCAGACATCAGAACCTCTAGAGGAGGGTTTTTTTAAAACAAAGAAGGTCTCTGTTACCATTACTGGGATACAGAGAGGTGCAAAGAGCTTCTGAGTGTATGTTCTGTGCAGTCAGTGTAGTATAGTCCTATATGTGGTGTGTGAGTAAACTACTCATACAAGCATAATGGCTGTTGAGTGCATTTGCAACATCAGTGCTATTCTGTGTGGTGGTGGTTTATGTATTCGTGGTAGTAGGTCATATTAATTCATTAATTAATCATACTGCTAATAAAAAAAATTCTGTTTTCAACTTGCATACAAGTTAGTTTTAGGTAATAGGTAGCTACAGTACCACATCATAAATTTAAGTCATCACTTTATCTTTGGATTTAACTCAACCTTCTCATTTTCTCTCGCAGTTAATAGATGATGAATCAGATGAGCCTGTGAAATCTGAGCCTTTGGAGGTGAGTCCCTATGCCCCTGACTCAAACTCACTTGACTCCAATTCACAACTACTCTCAGACTCTAACTACGGGGGAGATAATCCACAGCAGTTCATGGAAGATTTAATGGGCAACTCTTCTGAAGCTAAAGACCTTGTGAGTAGCTACCGCTTTTACCTCTTTCATTCTCAACACGGTCTCTGAGATGTGACCCACCCTCATAAACAACCTAAAATTTTCAAGCTGAATTAATCTAATAGTTTATTCCGTAAGCATCCACTTAGGGTCTTAGTATTACCTCTGCTAATTGAACCACTCCATCTTCCCCAGGCCTCCATGTCAGACTACATGGAGGGAGCAGAGCACTCATCAGCTGGAGGCAGTCAGCAAGCTATGGTGAGTCTTAGTCTCTTGTATGGTGGGCAGAGAGAAATCAATAATTGGAGGAACACTTCCTACTCTGAACAAACCTATTGTCAATGCATCAATTTAAAACAAAATATCACCAATCTAACAATTTTTAAACATATCTAATATTTTAAACATACATATTAAATTTGTTCCACAGTAGCTAACTTCTTTTTAAGGATAAATTAATCATGATTTATTAGTTGATCTACAGTTATACATTGTCAACTTTCTTATAAATTAGTAAGAATATATACCTACTTGACACCATTGCTTGTGTATAATTTCCATATAGATTAATATTTAGAACTGCCAAACACTTCTCTAAATAATTTATGCATTGTTTGGATGAAAGAAGAGCATCCTGATAATTTAATTTATCCTTTAACCTGCAGAGAAATTAACAACCTAAATTTTTAGTTGATAATGTTCTCTACTTTGACAGTATAGAAATGTAAATATAAAGACTATAAATTATTGGTGTAACATTAGGATTTTTCATGGTAACTAATTGAATGAAAAATATGATAATAGCTTATAATTTCATCTTGAGTAATTCTTCTGAATGATATTTCACTGCAATCAATAAGTTCCTCCAGTATTTATTTCTCGACTGCACCACCTGTAGGTATTTCTCTTTGCAATTGGTGATAAAGAAGCAGTAATTACAATTTATAGTGCATTTAATTTGGTTTTACATGATTTAGATATATACATATATAAATTAATATTCAAGGTTATGATTATTAATTAGCTTTATGAAGTCATTAAAACACTCTGGACACAACAATGTAACATGTAGCTGAATATTTTAGTATTTACTTGTTGTTGTAATTCTATTTGTCATATGGACACTTTGAATGATGGAATATTACTCATAGATTTCATAATAGATATAATAAAAATCAAACCTAGCCTGATTTAATGTGTTCAGTCTTCTGTTTTTACTTATGTCCAAATAAGCAGTCCTTCCTATACTTCGGGAGAACAATATTTTGAGAGCATTATGATATTCATTAGACATCATTTATTGTGTTCATTCTTCATCTTTTGATGTATTCATTCTAATAGGTATTGAAAATTGAAATGTGTACATATATGTTTTCCTTATTTATTTAATTGTCTGAGAATACCCTAGTCCTTATTCAAACTGCAAATTCTGTGTGATGAAGGAAATAGGTAGACCTTTTCCAAAAATTTTGTTAGTTAAGAAGATAGATATTTAGAGAAATTTTTAACCACATCTATATTCTAAACTTGATGGAATATTTGGCATAAAAGGCTTACACTAACACCTCGACATCAGTAAAACTAACTAACTAACTTGAAATAAATATCATTAGAGTGACTACTCTAAATGATCTCAATTTTTTTAAATACTCTATTTCCCATTAAGAACGGGAAGGATAAAATCCTTATTTTACACTCTAATTAAATTGATTTTATAAATATTCCTTACATGTGAAAAAAAATGTTGTGTTCAGAATGACTTATAGCTACTGATAAGTAATTCAATTAGACCTCGTTTAATTTTCATCTATTAATTCATTTTACACACTAACTATTATTTAGTTAGAGTTCAATTCAGTAATTATTGCTTCTTATGAACTCTTGTTCTTTCACTATTATAAATGGCATTAGTGTGACTGATGTGGTAATTTATATCCTTTGTTTTTAGCTACAATGGTGAATTGTTGGAAGTGAATCTATTCCTCAGCTATTGCAATAAATGTCTTAAAATTTAGCTTTCCTCTAATTAATTTGCATGATAATTTACTAGTGATGATTATGCAACTGCTTATGTTGATAACTGTTAGTGTATGTCTGGCTAGGTGTCACACAGCCACTGAAAAACACTTAGCTATTTTTGTTTGTTCAAAGTTACTCAAAATGCTGACTAAACTTAATAATAAAGAATAAGTGGGATAATTGATAAGATTGTTATTCATTTTGATGAGAAACTCATACATTCACTGTCATTCTATTGTTAGTGGTTAATGAGTGATACAGACTATGAATGTGATGTTGAACATACTCTGTCTGTGTTCACTTGAAACCAAACAGCTATAAACCTTATGGATCTTTAATTTGAATCTAAAGCTTACCTGTCCAAATTCCAATTGGGATTACATTGATAAGTGGTGTCTGTGATGTGTTTTGACCAGTAGCTAATGTATCATCACATTCTGCTTCAAATAGAATACAGTTATTTATTGGAGTTAAATTAATATTGCATAAATTATATCAATTACTCAAGTTAGCTACTTCATTTAAATTTGATTACCATGGCTTGGCATTTTTATTTGATATCACATTTCTGAAGCATTTACTTCACAATACATCTTTGCTAATCTATGGGAATATCAATTACCACTCAGACATTGCATTGTGTTCCAAATATTGCCTCATGATATACTGAATGATAATGTCCCCTTTTAGTGATTAGAGAGGTGCTCTCCAGTCACTAACTGGGCAATTGAAAATATTATTACTCTCTGCTCCCAGCAAACCACTTCTCTCAGTTCTCATTTGTGTCTTCATTTTTTTTTAATCTCTTTGTTTTACATTTTGTTATTATTGTTATTTTGTGTTGATATCTTCTTATGATGAAGAATTGAAGCAGCAATGCAGGTTTGTAAAAATAGTTCTTTTGATGATTTGATGCATTGTTATGAGTCTGGTAATTCTATTGTTTTCTATTGTCCCACCCAACTGTGTAATTATAATCTTTATTGAAAAATTAGTACAAATATTTAAGATGGTGTGTTATAAGAAGGCACCTATACAATTTATCTACATCAGTAACTCAACTCTATCAAATCTCTTCATTTCAATACTATGAATTTATGATATATATATACCACACTTGTATCAAAAACTGTCTGTGATAATGTAAATTTTTCAGGAATATTGGTAGGGTTATACTATTTAAATGTTCATCAAAATATTCATCATTTATCATATGCCCATTAGTTTATGTAGTAGTGAATTAGGGAGTTACAAAAGTCTTCAATCTATCAATGGTCAATTGGGCCACCTATTAGCTTTGTCTGCTTTGATAATGGCTTCCACTCGTCCTGACATTGATTCTACTATATTTTTCATCTTCTGTTGATCAAGTTTTGGTCACAGTTGTAGTAATTTCATATCAAAAGCCTTTGAAGTTTTATAAAGTGGTGATTAGTCTTGCAGGTTTCCTTCAAAATCATCCCTCTGGTTCACTATTGGATTCTAATCAGAAACTGTGCCATCATTTTGAAACAGAATGAACCTAGAAATGTCAGACCACATTACTGTTTTCCTCTGCTCGACAGTCCAATTTAGGTTATTTTGAGCTAATGCCGAATGCTTAGTGGTGAGGAACTTTAGTATGACCTTCATTGTACTCATTACTTAACATTTGAACTGAAGAACTATTATTTTTTTCACTAATAATTTCATAGAGCACTTGTTTGCCCCTAATTACTACTGCTCCATGATCATACTAAATGAAAGTATTATGGACAATTAAACATATGTTATGTATCTAATTTTTCAACTGTTACAAAAATTAAAAAAATTAATTATCACTAAAAGTCTATATAATATTTAAATACGAATTTAAGATGCAGTGTAGGTAATATTTTTTTAATGCTGCAACCATATCAAAAATGATTTGCAACTTCTGTCATTTCGAGATCAATGATTTCTTCTTTTTGTTTGCAATTGATTAGTGCCTTCGCTACCAATGATCTTATTTCAGTGATTTTCTCCTATTGCAATTTTTCCCATGTTCTTGTTGATATATCTTTGAAGAATACTGTACTTCCTTCAATGGTGATTTGTGAAATAATCTTCCAATTTTTCTGACTTTATTTATTATGAAAGACCCATTTAATTCATTACAAGTTTTAAGTGCTTTTTTAATATGCAGAGATCACTATCAAAAAAGATTCTGTTTTGAACAAAATTAATTATATATTAATCTTAGGATTTTCTGGTACGGATCTATTTATTAATGAGTCTCTTTACTGCATCCTTGCAATCCTACAGTTTGTAGGGTTTCAATTCAGCTCTAGACACTAGAAAGTATATTTCCAAATTTGATCTGAAATAGACATGCATTAACAAGTAAAAACTCATAATAATAAATTATTCAACATCAATAATGTTGGCATACCTTCACCTCCGCTTTGACCCGTTCTCTCCCAAAATTTGAGAAACTGCTAAATGGATATTAACCAATCGTTCCACCAAGTTTCATGATATATGGTAAAAAATAAAATGACCTTGACCTTTGACCGGATCGCTCCCAAGATTCAATCAGATGGTTCCTGGACATTGTCCAATCGTCCCATCAAATTTCATGCAATATGGTGCAATACTTTTTGAGTTATAAATTACCATGACCAGGGCGCTCACAAAATTCTGCAAGCAGGTAACTGGACATGGACCAATCATTTCATCAAATTTCAGGCAATTTGGTTGAACACTTTTTCAGTCAAGCGAATAACAAGATGATAAATAAATAAATGCCAATGAAAATATGTTCCCGCATTCTGCGAAGGTAGTTAATGAAATCTCTCACAACCTTAATTTTTGCCGCGTAGTGTATGTGAAAGTTATCAGTCTTGAAATAAGTAATTTTTAATGTATAATTATAGTATTTCAATCTTGGTAGTTGTCTTTAAGCTTCAAATTTTACTCTAATTCAAATTATATTGAGACTTGAATGTTTCAAACTGTTTGTTATAAACAATACTGTATTGAACTTCTTTAGTATTTTTTATACTTCAATAAAATATTGTATGACATTGATAATAGTTCCAACAATTTTTCTTACAATTCGTATCCAAAAAATTTGGAGTATTTTATGATGTGATAAAATGGTACCAATTATAGATTGCTTTCAGTAACTTCAATTTCTTTCTTAATATTTCTAACTCTATTTAAAAATACTACTCTCTTATCGTCACCCTAGCTTTCACTGTTCTTTAACCTGCGAGAAATTCTTTCTGTTTCATTTAATTGTCTTCAATTTTATTATATTTAGTGCAATCAATTGCACTACAAACATAGTGAATTTAGTGATAATAATTCTGTCCCTTTTATTAAAATTGTTAAGAAGTTCCATGTTTGTGACTCATTAGCATGGCTCACCTTTTTGTACCTTTGCTCTCAACTGACTAGAACAATGCCTCTTCTAGGTGGTGTTGCCAGGCCATGACTTCACTAGTGTACAGCAAACTATGCTCAATGATTTAGTGTTCACTGCCGGGGAAAATGAAAATGGCTCCTTTTATGCATCTGACACCAATATGCCAGCCACCTGTCCTGTTTGCTACTACAAATGTGGCTCCAGGTCTCAACTGAAAGAACACCTCATGACTCACAGTGGGGAGAAACCTTATGGGTGCTTGGTGTGCCCCTACAGATCTAACCGCCTACGCAATGTCAAGAGACACACCCTAATGAGACACCCTCTGCACTGTTAGTAACCACCACACCATCCTCTGCACTGTTAGTAACCACCACACCATCCTCTGCACTGTTAGTAACCACCACACCATCCTCTGCACTGCTAGTAACCACCACACCATCCTCTGCACTGTTAGTAACCACCACACCACCCTCTGCACTGTTAGTAACCACCACACCACCCTCTGTGTCATTCATACTGTTATTTCTAGTTATTTTGTTATTAAAGTCAACTCTAAGGTTAGACTATTTTAAAGTTGTTTAAATACTAATTAGCTCATTTTTATAAAACTAAGTAATGAAGGTCTGATTTCATGTTATCTTCAAGTTAATAATACTTTTTAGTTTGAATTTCACAGGATTTTTATTTTTTGAGGTAAAGTGTATCTCCTTCAATTTTTGACGTAGAGTGATTATATGGGTATCAATGGATACATATAGACTTGGGCAACAAAATTACATCACATTCTTTTTAATTAGTAATCAAAAGCTATCATGTTACAAGTACAAAATTGGGGAAAAAATAATTATGTCTTGGTTTTTGTTTCTTCTTTTTTTCATCAGAGTAGAAATTTTGGGACAAAACACCGTGTACTTTTATAGCTCAAGTCTGTCCGCATCCAATAATAGCCATTTCTTGCGCACTCTCTAAAATCACATTTTCTTCAAATATCTTGTTTTTGTCTGTTCTTTAGATCTAGGGTCACTGGTTATAAAACTGCAAATTATTTCATATTTGGTTCTATATGTTTCTTATAATACATAATTTAATTTGTTGGGTGTGTTTAGTACTTCCCTCAGATTTACGTAGCAAAGAAAAAGTAAGGTTAGCTTCTAATGATTAAAACAATAACAAGCATCATAGATATTTCATTAATGGCTACCTATACCGTTACCTATTTACCAAACATTAGATACCTAAGAGTACCTAATTACCATTAAATATGAATACTACAATATGAGAAATAGTTAGCAAGCCTTCCTTGTTCTTTTAATAGAAAGTCGGACAGTGAAGGTTGAGTGAATATTTCTCATATAATTAAGTAATTATATTGTTTATATAAATAATTACAAAGAGAGTAACTACTTGATCATTTTTTTGCTGTTAAATGTGATATTATATAACCTTAGTTATACCAATTTATAGCATTACTAGAGAAATTTCAATTTAGTGCGGAGGGAACCTTTCATTTATTTGAAATCAAAATGTAAGAATGTCCAGAAAATATGAAGTGTAATTCTGTTGTAACTATATCTTCCTCATCCCAAATTTAATTTTGGAATTTATATCTAATTATATTGTTCATTAAAAGAAATTAGAATTATCCTATGTTTTAAATTAATTGTATCCCCTAAAGCGACTGTATTTTCTTTGGTGTTCTTATATCATTCTGTGCATGGCAGTGTTTCTTAAATTTGGTTTGTTTCTTAAGACGTTTCCACTTAAATAATTTCATTACTCTAGATAGTCTCTTGAAATATGAAAGGATAAATAGTACTGTTAATGTAATACATAATACCAAATGACTGTACTTCAATAAAATATAGACAGAATTTTTTTCTGGGAAGTTACTAGTGAAACCAGCTAATAGAAAATAAGCTAACCAATACAATTACCCTATTAATTATTTACATTACCCTTAGGGTAATTTACTCAGTTTGGAAAACACTGGTATATGATAACTTATTCCTTCAATCTTCAATGCACTAGAATGCACTAGTAGGTACAGATTTTGAAAAGCCTATCAAATCAAATTTCTGCTCATTTTTGTTTACCTAATGATACCTCATGACCTGCAGTTGAAAATAGCTTTTAACTGGAATTATATTATTTAGCAACTATGTATTCTTAAACATGTTAAAAGATTTTAAATAAATTTGATTATTTTTTACAGCAAGATCATTTCCCTAATAAATTTGAGAAAATAGTGTTGCTCAGTTCTTACTTTTTTGTTTAGTTTTCACAAAGTTGATTTCTTGGTTTCTAGGTGCAAGATTTTGATGAATACAATAGTCAAGAGACTTTCAATGAATTCAATGCGATGCAGACATCCATCCCTTTCTCCCAGTTGGATATTCCTTCCAGTTCAATATATCCATGCCCAGTTTGCAATAGAAATTTCACCAATCGCTCCAGATTCAAGTCTCACTACATGATTCACTCTGGAGAGAAGCCATTCCTCTGTCAGTTCTGCCCTTACCGTTCTAATGAGAGGGGAAACCTAACTCGGCACCTAATGGCCAAACACAGCTAATCTCCTTAGAGCAGTTGCGTATGACCCTTCATAGTATGCTTAGTGCATCACTACTAAAAGCACATCACCATTTGAGAATTCTAAAAGATTCACTTTTTTGTTAACCCTAGTAACCTAGGGACTGGTCCAGGCGCACCAGTCCTTATGAAAAACTATTAAATTTTTTATTTTTAAACCAATTTGGAAGCTAGCTGTCTTTTCATGACTTTTACTTTTCTACATGACTACATACGATTATACAAAAAAGAATGTAATAAATGTCAAGGTACTCATATTATGAGCATTTATGTAATATAAAAGATAGGTTTAGTATTTTTCAGTGCTGAAATGTAGCTAAATAGATGCATATTTCTACATTTTGGTTATCTATATTGTCATGAAAAATGTAAACTAATAGGATTTTTTATTAGCTATATATTATTCCAAGTGTCTTTGCTTAGCTTAAGGTCCGATTTATAGTGTTGCATAAAGTCTGAACTGCTAATATTGTGTGATCAAATGTGTGAGTTGTAATTAGTTTTGTATTGCATTGAAATAGATTTAAAAACTACAGGTAATATATTTTGTTACTATAATGTGAGAATTTAAAATGAAAAATGAATGTTTTATTTACATATCCTGTTATTTATGTACTTAATTAAAATCCCAGGCACCTCCTATAAACATTTCAGGCCCCAAAGGTGTGTCAGGCACCCCACTTTAAGAACCACTGGTCTAGTGTGAACAGAGCTAGAATTTGTAATCTTCAGCATTTTCAGAGAATAATCTCTAAAGGAGCAGTCACCTCTCTAACATATGTTCTTTGCATGAAAGTGTATGCTCATGAGGTTACATTTATTTGAAATTTAATTAATAGTTCCTAAATTGTGTTCCTAAGACCACCGTGTGATGTCACTACTTTTTATTTAATAATATTTTCTGAATTGGTAAATGGCCAATATAGTGAAAATATATTTTTGAGTTTATCGTCCCTTTAATTAGCTAAACATCATCCTACGGTAGGTTTGCTCTCAAAATGTTCGCCCCCAGGGGCTCTATCCTGAAGCTGTCTGTGGTGAATGTAAGAGAAGGGGGGTGGCGTCCCTTGGGCCCCAAACTGTTGTAATTTGGATTATGGATTGTCTTTTTTCATTTTTACCATGTTTATCAATTTTTTAACACTACTTGCAGTTTTAGAGGATAGCTCTAGGGTTATGCTCTTCAACTACGAGGTCTTAGATTTTGTGTTAGGTAGGCTCGTAGGCTTCATTTACTATCACCTCTTCATTTTCCTCTTCCATCCGTGAGTGCAGCCACCGGTGCTTGTGTCCCGTTTCGTCACATTCCTTGGTAATGCAGGCACGGAGTAGCTTTTCTGTATCCATGAGCATTGTCACCGACGGTGGTAAGTGACTTTGTTCATGGAGCCACTTTTCTTTCTGACTGCTTCTTCTAGTCCCTTGTATTTAATTTCCTTTTGACGTCAGTGATATGGCCTTTGGTTCCGAAGCAGACGTTAAACCCCTACTAAAATAATCAAGATGTTCATAAAATGTCTATTCTTTTGATATTGTCAATTTATGCTATTTAATTTGCACTCATTCATATATGACATTTTATTCACTAAAATATGAGTCTGGTTATTAGAATGCAATTTTTTTGATGTTCTGCAATGAGTGCAAATATTATTTAGTGGTCCAAATTGTTAAAAGTTTATTTTTAGTGGTCAAAAGTTGAAATAGCTATTTTCTGATGTAAACACTTCAATTGCTTTCTTCAATAATGAATCAATTAGCTTAAGTTGAGTCGATTCTTCAAATTAGTTGGTAGCGTCTTCACCAAAGTCAATAACTTCAGCTCTCCCCCAGATAGAACACCTGGAAGTTAATGTCGTGTTAAATTAGTGTCATCTCTGCATGAAGCTGCGGATCTATTAATAATGCTACTATAGATTTGTAGTTAATTGGCCATCTGATAATTACTGTAAGAAATATCTTTTTCTGATGCCCCTAATGATTACCTGCAATAAAGATTACTGGAACTGTAACCTCTATGTTTTACATCTTAAATATAAGAATTTACATAGGTTCAAAATAAAATTATATATTGTATTTTCATCAGCTAATTGCTGATATTTGTAAATTGTAGGTTTTCGTTTCTTTCTTTACCGTTATGTCTCAAATAGAAGTTTGCATTTGAGTGTAGTGGTAGACAGTCGATTTCTAGATTCCCTGCCATTGACACAAGGTCTTCTTCACATTCTAGGGCTGTGGCGTAAATGAATTCCAACAGTATATCCTATCGGAGAGTGGAAGCTCTCCAAAATTCAGCTGTCCTCTCTGCTCCAAGGAGTTCAGTTACAAACCTAACCTCAAGCGCCACTACAGGATACACACTGGAGAGAAGCCCTTCTTCTGCTCACAGTGTAGCTACAGAACCAATGACCAGAGCAACCTTAAGAAGCACATTCACAACAAACACTTTGAACACCACCAGACGCCACTGTTCAACACTACTATCAACTAACCTGTGTTAAATTACTTTGTGTTGCAAGTTTATGCATTTACACCACTATCATGTGTTTACTTCAGTGATATATATTTATGATTTACGATTTATGATATATATTTATGATAGGTTACTAGGACTAACTAACTAAAAAATGTGTTATAGCTCACAGTTTGCTCTAGACCTAACCACCTAATAGATTGATGCAATAGGTACCTATAAAGGTGGTAATTGGAACTAACCCTTCTGTTGAGGGCAGAGTGTCAGTGTGGGAGAGTGCAGTCTTTGCTTCTCAAAAAAGTGTAATCCGACAAACCACCTTAAGGCCTTGTTACACGGTGCGAGTAAACGTCGAGTTGACCTAGCCAGTTACTGTAGTGCGGCTAATTGCACAGTGTGACCACATCAGTCGAGTAACTGTTATGTAAATTCAATGCTATTAACATTGAGCTACTGGCATGCGAGTACAGTGGGACAGCTGCTGTCCACTGTCACGACAGTAACTCGCACCGTGTAACAAGGCCTTTATATATGAAACGTTAAGTCGCAAATGTACAATTTTTTGTTATGGTTAATTTACAACCAGAGTAACATACATAGTTCAATCATAAAAGCTTTAAAAAATGCATAGAAGTTAGTCGGAGTTCTGCAATAAAGTTTAAAGTTATGGTGGCTAGCCTGACTAACCATCTTATATTAAACAAATGTTTCTTTTTTGTTTATATATTTACAACCAAACTTACTTAGTTCACTCATAATATTTCCAAAAAAAGCATGTAAGTTATACCATGACTGGAAGGGTTAATTATTTGTTTGAGATTTTTGCAAGGTAATTTATGAGGATTTATATTTTTGATAATGATTACTATTTTAGACATCTACCTTTGTATAGTTTGAATTATTTTTTGGTAGTTTTTTTTATTTTAGTTCTTTATTCATCTACAAGTGTGTATTCAGGTAAACTACATTCTATTCTTCTAGTTAACTAACATTGCAGCACCGAGACAGTTCAGTACTCTGAAACATCTTAAGTCATGAACAAATCTGACCAGAAAATAATTTTTGATCGCTCTATCAAGACCTATGTCATCTCCCACTTTTAGAGAACTGTAAGTGTCTGATATCTGTATAGTTTCCTTAGGTATCCTATTATGTAGATAAAGAATAGCTAAGTAACTAAGTAAGCGTTTCTCAAATCCCTGATTATATCTTTAAATTATTTAGTCATGCTTTGCCTTTCCACAACAACATACAAAGTACTTTTCCAATGAATTATAATGCAGAATGGTGGATAGACATGTGTATTTACTGTTTATGTTGCACTGGTTTGACACTGGCAGAAACAGTAAGCTCTTTAATTTGTTTGTCCTTTTAACTGAAGGATTTGTCGTAAAGTGTGGATTTTGTGTAAGTTTTAAGCTAGGCTAGTAGTATTGTAAAAGTTATATTCAATTTTTATATTTGTACCAGATTACATGTTACTTGTTTGGTGAACACTTATTAAATATATTTATTTCTTTATATTAATTTAATACGCCAAATCTGAAATTTTATATTTAGAGGGGATATTTATATCCAATAAGTTGCATCTGCATATTTCCCTTTAAGCAGCGTTCACACGATCAATATGTATTGACAGTATCTTTATTGACAATATAGAGTTCGCACTATCAATAGTGTACTATCAATATTTCCCCTTCTCTCCAGATCCTCAGCATAACTCCCTTCTCTCTCCTTCTCTCCAGATCCTCAGCATAATTCCCTTCTCTCTCCTTCTCTCCAGATCCTCAGCATAATTCCCTTCTCTCTCCTTCTCTCCAGATCCTCAGCATAATTCCCTTCTCTCTCCTTCTCTCCAGATCCTCAGCATAATTCCCTTCTCTCTCCTTCTCTCCAGATCCTCAGCATAATTCCCTTCTCTCTCCTTCTCTCCAGATCCTCAGCATAATTCCCTTCTCTCTCTTCATACTGTCAGATCATATTTGATACGATAGCTCTTCTTTCCACCTAGAGTTCATTTTAATAAATTGGAAAATGGGCTAATAATTATTTATTTAGTTTAGGTATATATAGATAGATACTCAATAATTCGGTATTCGTGTATAGTTTAAAAAAAAAAAGTTTCAACCCTGTAAAACTGAGTGAATACAAATTTGTAAATAGTCCTTAAATTATTCAAAACAAAATTTTATTTCTATATGTTCAGTTCCCTGTAAGTCAAATTCAGAACTGCTGTGATGTTCTATCTCTAGTTTATTTGATGCCATGTAGTTAGGATTAGATTTCTTCAAAAGAGTTTTCTAAATATAGATCTTATAAAAAGTCTCTCATTTCCTTATCCTATTCTTTTGAAGATTTTATTTAATAGATTAAAGAAAAATGAACTTCAAAATATTTCATTCTGTGTAGAGTTAGCTGTGCAGTCTTTTTAATGTAGTTACTTCATTTTTTACCTTTGTGGGTACAATTTTGTCATGTACAGCAAATAATGAAGCAAATTCAGTGCTTCATTCAACATTTTTTTTTTTTTTTTGTTAATTAACCTAAAATATTGAAAAAAAATTATATTATCTTCTGTGCCCCCAGGGGCTCTATCCTGAAGCTGTCTGTGGTGAATGGAAGAGAAGGGGGGTGGCGTCCCTTGGGCCCCGAACTGTTGTAATTTGGATTATGGATTGTCTTTTTTCATTTTTACCATGTTTATCATTTTTTTAACGCTACTTGCAGTTTTAGAGGATAGCGCTAGGGTTATGCTCTTCAACTACGAGGTCTTAGATTTTGTGTTAGGTAGGCTCGTAGGCTTCATTTACTATCACCTCTTCATTTTCCTCTTCCATCCGTGAGTGCAGCCACCGGTGCTTGTGTCCCGTTTCGTCACATTCCTTGGTAAGTGACTGCATTCACGGAGTAGCTTTTCTGCATCCATGAGCATTGTCACCGACGGTGGTAAGTGACTTTGTTCATAGAGCCACTTTCCTCTCTGACTGCTTCTTCCAGTCCCTTGTATTTAATTTCCTTTTGACGTCAGCGATATGGCCTTTGGTTCCGAAGCAGACGTTAAATCCCTACTAAAATAAAAATATTATCTTCTGTTAAGCTAGTAATGAGCTTTTTGAAATTCTTTAAGAATTCATCTGCAGAGCAATAGCTAGTAACTGTACTCTATATGTATGAATTTAAAAGAGTAGCTACTATTTCAATAATTGAGATTTAACATTAGAGCTGGTAGACATTAACTATCACTGACCTTAGAAGTGAGTTAGAACAAAATAACGGTTGATGGTAAAAACTTACCTGAATAGGTTTTGTTTTTTGAAGAAAATGACTCTAACTTTGTCTATGGTGTCGGAAGTTAATCGTGTGGCTAATATGATCCCCATTATAGCTACTGAGAAACTTCCTATTACCATCTGAGATTTTCCGAAAGTGTTGTTGTTGTAGTGGGATTCTGTATTTAGTGTCTACATTTTCTTCTTGTGTTTGGCAGTGTGATGTGAGTTATGAAGTTTTTAGGGAGGATTTAGAAGGTTTTGTTGATTACTTTTCTCTTGATTGGTTGTTGATAGTTGATTCTCTTCCAAATATTGTATTTTTATTGCTTTGTCTATTTTTTTGCGCCATAACTCACAGCAGATGGCGTGACTTTGTTGCGTCATTGCTAGACTTTCAAACGCAAGACTCACCAATCCTTGAAGAGCTAACGGCAGTGTTTCGCTCTCAGGTTTTTGGCTCGAGGCTCCCAGGCAGCTTTAGTAGGGAGCACAGACAGCAAGGCAGCAGCAATGTTCCACTGTACGAAGACGTCCTTAAGGAGGACACTGTCTACATCACTTCCTCAGACGCTTACAAGTACAAGTGTCCGGTGTGCTTCCATGAGTTCAGGCAGAAGTGCAACTTCAGAAAGCACTACATGATTCACAGTGGAGAGAAGCCCCTGGGGTGCTCCTACTGCCCCTTCAGAGCTATTCAGCAGAACAGCATCAAAGGACACGTACTCAGTTGTCACAGGGACAAATTGCCCCTCAGAGATGGCCCCCAAATAACCAGTAGGGACCATACACAGAAAAGCATGATGTAGATACACATTTAAAATAAGATACTTTTTACTAAGTGCGATTGAGTTGATACTGAGAATGTATGAGGGGGAGAGAAAAGAAAGGAGAGCTGGAATTTTAGAATGGAATTAGGCAGAGGTGTAAGGTATCGCCACAGTTGTTTGTGATGTAGTTGGTGTGATGATTAGGAAGTGGATTAGGACATAGGAATGGAAGTGTGAGAGAGCCTGTGTTATTTTATGATGGCAAGATCTGTGGTAGAGGCTGAGAGAATGGTAGAGTTGTTGGAGAGGGAAGCTAGGAAATGTGGGCCGTGGAGAAAAGAGATGTGGGCGGCATCTTATACGCCATAAGTTGCACTGTAGGGGGAGTAGGGATAAGCGACTGTGGTTACTAGGGCCTTTAAGAGAAACTTGAAGTTTATGGTGTATTGCTTTAATGCAAAGAATGATGTGCTGAGAGAGATTATAGAGAGGATGTGACTGTGGTAAGAATGAGTTGATTGATGAGAGTGATTGAGAAATATTTGAAGGTGCTAGGAAGTAAGAATAGAATGGAGATGTAGAGTGTGATGGAAGCAGAGAAGTGGTGAGTGTGAGGATGAGAATGAGAGAATGTTGTATTATTATAGATAAAAACAGGGAACAGGAGGAGTGCAGTATGGTAACAGTTGATGTTTAGAGTTAGATTGAACACTTTAGAGGTGAAATGGAAGGGAAATTTTGTGAGTGGGATGTTGTGTGTGCGATCTGTGGTAAGAGGGTAAATACTGAGAAATTTTTAGCATACGTGATGAATGGGATGGAGGATGTCCTGTGTTTTGAAGTGAGTGACAAGGGGAAGTAAAAGGTGGCAGGGTAAGGCTCATGGTGGAGTTGGAGGGAGTAATAGGGGAATGGTGACGTATACGAGATGCTCTTTGCAGGGTGTTGTTGGCAGAAGGTGAGGATAGAGAGGGATGATGTGGGCGAGAAGATGGAGGAGAATAAAACCATATGGTGGAAGAAATAAGAACTGTGCCGATTGTAAGGCAAGATTCTGATCTTGATCTATAAACTCTCAGTGCTGTCTCATATTAATTTATATCGCTCATGCACCTAATCGTGGCTTCAAGAGTTTTTCCCTCAAAAGCAGCCAATACCTTTCCTAGTTTCCAATACTTTTCTATTGTTGAAAATTCTGGCATTAAATTTTAGTTATTATTGTGAATGACTAACATTTGACTAACTATTAGAGCTTGCGGCACCATGTTTACCCAAAGAAAATACAGTTGTTTAGTTTGAGAGACTCACAAATACTCTTCAAGTTAGTTGCATATTTATTATATGATCTATTGTTGAGGTAGTTACAATAAATGGGATTGTACATTAATTAGGTACTGTAGATTAGTTTCTTATTTTATTTTTGAAAACTTTAAAAGGACCTTCTGGTCAGTTTATTCCTAAGTTCTCAGTTTGTTTGAAGTGTGGTAATTAATGTTGGCTCTTGGCTAAGTTTTGAAGAGTAAATAGAAACTAAGGAGACGAAAGTGGGCCCAGAAATGGTATATCTGTTGTGAAAGATTTTATCACACTCCTTCATTAAATGAACTGCGAATTAGTTAGTCCATGCAAAGAAACTTTTTTTGCATGGAAGTTGAATCATTTGACTAACTATTAGAGCTTACGGCACCGTGTATACCCAAAGAAAATAAAACACAGTTGTTTAGTTTGAGAGACTCACAAACACTCTTCTCTTTTTGACTGCTGGAAACTCATTCAAAGTCCTAAAATTCATAAGATGATGCCTAATCATAAACTAATTTCCGCAAAATGTTACTAGGTACCACACACGCACAAATTATTTTCAGTTAGCGCAGAAAATATTTATTGAAAACCTGTAAGGCCGTCAAATTAGTCCACACACAAACAATTCATGTCAAATAATTCGACATGAAAATAACAAAATGTGTTCGGAGTCATTTTACAAGTATTTTTGTACATAAAATATAGACTGTAATGACTTATGGGTCTTAGGAGGTAGGAATTATTGAAAAGCACTTGAATTAACAAAACAGTTTATTTAGACAAAGAATTTAGCTAAATTTTCATAGCTAATTAGGATGGTAAAGTTTAAAATTTAACACCGACACTATAGGGCACAGAGAAGTAGTAATATACCGAGAGCTTAGGGGGTTTGGGGTATTTCCTAGAAAGTAAATAACAACAACAACTTAATATAATTTTAGAGCAAACTAATTAAGCATCATAAATTCAAATAAACAATATACCATACATAATTAAGTATATTCACCTGTAATGTATTGCTGGCTTTACCTGTATCACCTATCAGTTCTAGTTAGGTGCTGATGCTTAAAAAGTTATGCTCTGAATTCTACTCCTAATGATTCAAATTGCCATAGGTTAATTATTATGAACAGAACAGAAAAACAATTGCAATAAAAATAAATAGCATTAATTAATTCTTGACATAGACTAATTGTAAATTGATCAAAATCTTCATTAATTTACTTAGTAATATTCTGTTCTAAATTGAATTTGTTTGTACTTACGAATATTTCATCTCTACCAGAAACGAGAAAGTAACATTACTAAACTGTAGCTACTATTACATTTAACTAGAACTTATTTTTGGTGTAAATTACCTACTTCTAAATAAGCCAGGTGTAATAATATTCTTATTTTTTCCAAAGAAGGTACACATAGCTATAGATATTGATAACACCCTTTTTTTTGTGGATATATCATAGCTATATCTAACTTATCAATGTGTAGCTGGTTTATTCTTCTTTTTATTATTTATCTCTATTTCTTGCTAGATATATTTTTGTAACTTCTAAGTACTATTAGAATACTAATGTTTTACATTCATATTAGTATATAGTTTCTTATAGATTTCAGCTAGCTATGCTTTTTTTGAGTTTGAATTTTGATATTTTTCTCTCGATACAAATTTACTTGTAGTCCTAATGTTTCTTCTGTAGCCTTGATTTTTTTAAAAGAAAGACTGCTAAACAATTGACATGTGTACACTAGAAATAATAAATAGAACCTTTTTATTTAATTGAATTATGTTCTTTTGCATTTATTTTGTTCTGGTTAGATTAAAAATTCTTTCTGTTTGAGATGCCTTTGAATTTTAGTTTGTAAAGCGTAATAATGTCTCTCCATATCTACTAAGCTATTTAGTACTAGTGAGAAGGTGTTTGTTTCAGCCAGTAACTTGCTGTATCTTTTAGGCTGCCTGGCGAATGTACCATCAAGAGAATAGTCTCCTCCGCCTGCCCAGTCACTACAATCCACATCCACCAGCTTCTGAAGGCTCTCCACATTACACCAATCAACTACCAGTCTCACAAAGCTCTCCACATTACACCAATCAACCACCAGTCTCGCAAAGCTCTCCACATTACGCCAATCCACCACCAGTCTCGCAAAGCTCTCCACTTTACACTAATCCACTAGCAACCAGCAAAGTAGCTCCATTCCACGTGGTGCTGAAGTCCATTGGCTCAGAGTCTGGTAGCTACTCCAATATCCTGTGCCCTGTGTGCAAGAAGACCTTTGGCAACAAGAGCAACTTCAGAGAGCATTATAGGATTCACACTGGGGAGAAGCCATTCAGATGCGACTACTGTGACTTCAGAGCAAGGCAGATGAGTGGCTTAAAGAATCACCTGAAGTCCTACCATGCTTTGTAGAGCGATAGTACTGTGCTGGGCTAATTATTATACTATATGCATCCGATGCATAACTGTCACCTTTAACGATGTTACTAGAGCTAGTGTGACTTCAAAACATCTTCAGAGTAATTTAATGTTTCTAATCTAACATCTCTATTCATAAATTGAATAATCGATGACTGACTGACAGTTCATCTGAATGATACATTTAGTGGCAAAGTAGCTAATTAGTAACTGTATTATCAATACCCTATTGAAGAATACAAAAATATGAACAGCATCAATATCACTTACTTTATTGACTTCTTCCATTCCTTAAAATAGAAATGTACAATGTAACAATAGTATTATTATTTTGTAATATTTATAGTACAGTAAAACTCCTGAGTTATGAAGCACTCTATTAATGGGGAACCTGAATTATGAAATGCGCTTCAGTTATGAAGCATTTTTCTATGTTCAAATAATAAATAATGATATGCGTCATAGTTATTCCTCAATGACAATCATTTTCTAAAATTTTAATCATAGAAACTATCTAGTGCACCCGAGATATGAAGTGGCTCTGAGTTATGAGTTAACTATAACTCTTCATCACTCAGGATTTTTACTGTACAACTCTTATATTTCTTATGATTCTTGTATTCCTATAATTAGTTTAGTTGTCATGTCTGCAGGTTGTATTATGGTAAAAGGATGCACTTTATACTGCATACGCTCCACTAGTTTGGTTAGTAGTTTGTACACTCTGCATCTATTGGCTCTGGTGTTGATATAGGTTATATGTAAGGAAAGGAGATTGATTTTCTTGTAGGAGATTCTTATTGCTTTTTTTGTAAATAATATATTAGCTACTATCTTAGTTTAACAAATTATATAATGAAGTTATCTTTAGCTATCTTGCATTTTTAGCTATTTTGTTTATTTACTTTTTTTCAAATTTTGGTTACATGGTTTGTGCACTTTATAAATATTTAATCAGGGTCTCTATTTTTATACTTTCTTTGGTGGATGGAAGAGAAGAGAACTGTTGTAATTTAAATTATTGATTACCTTTTATTTATTTTAACGCTTCATGCAGTTTTAGAGGATAGCGCCTAGGGTTATGCTCTTCAACTACGAGGTCTTAGATTTTTTTATTAGGTTGGTTTCATTTACTATCACCTCTTCATTTTCCTCTTTGATCTATGATTGCAGTCTCCTTCCTCTGTATCCCTTTTCGTTACAAGTGACTGTATTCACGAAGTAGCTTTTCTGCATTCATGAGAGTATGTTCTTGAAACTACTTTCCTTTCTGACTGCTTCTTCCAGTCCCTTTTATTTTAATTCTTTGAGGTTAGTGATATGGCCTTTGATTCTGAGGCAGACTCTAACCCTAACTATTTAACTTTAGACTAATGTGTGATGTATGTTAGAGTTACATAGCAATATAATATACTGCTAGTGATGGCATGGGGGAAATTTCTTATCTTAAGATGAATATTGTTTAGAAACACTAAAGAAATAAGCAGGTCATGTAAATATTTATTATAATAATTTATATAACAGTATATAATAAGTAAAAGTAGTCAATTCTACCCTTCTACTCCCGTAGTGTCACTACTAAACGTTGATTGTCATTTATTTTGCCTGTTACGCTTTTGTTCCATTTTTTTTTTTACTTTTCATGACGAGGCACAATTTACACCTCTTTAAATTTTCAATCAAGTAATTAGTTTTCATTGAAAGTATCCTTAACACATGAGTATGAGGTAATCTATCCCTAGCTAGTATCCTTAACACATGAGTATGAGGTAATCTATCCATAGCTACCTAATTCTACTCTTGATGAAGGCTATAATTCCATTGAATTTTACCAGGATATCACAGTATTTATCAGTAATTTGGTTGTATCTAATGCTCTCTATCAGAACTTTTTAGAGTAAAGCAGTTATTTTGAACATTAAATGCTACTGATAAGAACTAATTATTGTATAATATTCAATGATTCATATGTCTTTATTTGCAAATATATTTTCTGAAGTTATGACTCTTTAACTTGCCTTTTAAATTGCAACAATCCAACATATTCATTCTGATTCATCAGGGGAAATATTTTAACATTCCAATTTATTTTGCTGAGGCTGAGTTGATTGTTGTGCCCCTTACTTACTCCTCCTAATGTAAATGCTGTGGATGTCTAGAAACTCTTGGAAATACTTTGCATTTCCTTTTGCAGTTAAGATCTCCAATGAGTTCAGTCTCTCCCCAGCACTCTACCAACAGTCTGAGGAGGTACCAGTGCCCCTACTGTGAGAGAGTCATCTACACGCAGCAGATGCTAAAGTACCACATCATGACACACACGGGGGAAAAACCATTCTCCTGCTCCACCTGTAACTTCCAGACCATTTACCCAGCGGACCTGAAGAGGCACTTCAAGAGCAAGAGACACGAGATGCTAAGCCAAGCAAAGGGGGACAGTGGGCAGTAATTCTTTGCTTGGAGCAGGTCTTTCTACCTCATCTCCCCAATGTACAAACAGTTGCTAATATGTTCCTATAGTTACTGATAAAGTAAAGGTAGACACGCAGCGTCTTGAGTGTCAGCCTCAGTTAGTCTTACTTTCATTCTCAGTGTTAGGAACTCTAACATTTATTCTGTAGAAAGGTATATAAATCTATAGTAGTTAGGAGGCCTTGAGGAGACTGAGCAGTCAAAAATTCTTTTCAAATTGTCTATCAAATAACGAGATATCTACTTAAAGAAACAATAAATAATAGGATTTGATAAGCCTTTGTTATTGTCATATAATAGCATTCGTTAATTCTTGTGAGTATAAGAGGAATGGATGATCTTTGTCAATTCTAAAACTCATTGAAATAAGCTAAAAAGACGAGACAGAGTCACGCTAGTGAGCTTCAGTAAGGTAAAACTGAACGAGAAAAAGAGGCAAGAAATCACTGACAACATTTGTAGTTACTTCATTTTCTTTGATGTCTTGAATTGGGAACATATATTTAACAATCATTTTACCTTACCATCAAAACATCAATACTATTCTCATTCTCTTCCAAGTATATATTATCATGGGGTCAATATGAAAACAGATACCAATGCTTATGTAGAGTCACTGTTAGTCACTTAATAAAAAGTTAAGAACCGGAAATTATCGACTTTGTTTATTTTAACTGAACCTTTCCTGTTTTCAATTACAACAAATTGGTAAGTATTTTATATCAATTCTGAATTAATTTTGTACTTTGCCTCTGAAGTGGCTTTTTAATGTCATTATGTGTTTTTCAGGTAATGCCACAATGGTTCGGAGACGGAAACGATTTTTTGGATAGTGTGAGATACCACGCGGTGAGTAGTACTATTTAGGTTCACCTCTTGATAATTCATTTATCATTAACATCATTTTCTAAATCTAAACAAGTAGTATAATTTAGAAGAAACTCGGGAGTATAAATTGATTTATGGTAATGTATTGTATAAAGTTGTTGAAAACATTACATACTAAGATAATTGGTTAAATTAAAATTTTCCTGAAATAGCTTCAATTTTCTAGGACTAAGGATAAAACATATCACAGCTAACCTCCAAAAATTTGATCAATGAAACATTTCGTAATTAATAATTGAAGAAATATTCGAACTCTACCTACACTTTCAGACTTTCTAATAGAAGAAAAATAAAGACTAACTGAATCGATCGTATGGTCGTTTTCAAAAAGATTGAAATTAATATTTGTGAAAAATTTAGAAACATTAAGTTTCCTTAGATTAAACTTCCTTATAAAGTTATCTAAATGCACTTGAAACCTACCGTAAATAACTTAATGGAACTACCATATTCTCTCACACGGACACGTTTTTTGTGTTACTAAACTCAAATTATTCATAATTTTCAAATAGACAGTTGTTTGCTTCCAAAGCACATCTTTCTTGGAAGTAGTAAACCTGCTACACCCCGTATCTCTCTGATAACTTATCGCAGGGCAGTCACTCGTACAGTCCACGCACTTTAGCTCTCATGCACAGTAACACCATAAGATTCTCCTCGAATCTATTCATTCTCAGCATCACCCTCTGTCTCCTCATCGTGTGCTACAATTTACAAAATGTTAATCCTCTCATTTAATGTGTCCGGCATATCCTGACAAGCTAAAGTCAACATGGCTCGCATGAAATAAAAGTTATATAGCTAATACTGTTACATCAACTAACATTGACTCTATAAAAAAAATGCCATTTTTTGTAATGAAAATTGAAATTGTTGGTAATTAGTTGTATATGTAACATCCGTAAAAAATATTATTAATATTTTTTTTTTCAAGTCCAGGGTTCACCGCAAGGGGCGCTGTGAATTATTATTGTTTATATTCCTGATCAGCTATTTTCAATTATAAATATCAATTATTCGACACAATAAGTATAAAATTATAATAACTAGGTAGCCTAGTCAGTAGTGTGGTAGTTGGGCTTTAAGTTTAAGTATAACGACTTCGTGCGTCATTGTTTTGGTAAACAACAATGTTTACAAATGACATTTGTAGTTCCAGGTTTAGTCAATAGGTGTCGCTGCACTTGCAAATTAATTGATTAAATTTTTTTAAATAGGAATTTAAAAATTAAAATAACAAGAAACTTACCTATTCTAAATACTGGAGAGAATTTATTAAAGTCACTTTAACTAAATACGTAAACCATATCTCTGAACGCTAATTACAGTAATTTCGAAACTATATTCTGATGAAGCTTTGCTATGAAGTTTCATGAATTAGGTGATGTGGGATAGACAAACGAGATTGAAATAGTGTAATTAAATACCCTTATATTTACTTACAAAAACTGTTGTACATTTCAATAGGCTAAAAAACTAGGTAGTCACTTGGTTGTAACTAGAGTTCTAACCTCATTCTATTTGATCCTATTGACAGAGTAGCAGTTCTCTGTTCAAGTCTCCTGAAGGTGCTGAGGCAGTACAGTGTCCTGAGTGTGACCGTAAGTTCCGTGACAGTTGGAAACTGACGGTGCATTTGCGCACACACACCGGAGAGAAGCCTTACCAGTGCACTGAGTGTAGCTTCAAAACTGCACAGAAGGGAAATCTTAAGAGACACCTCATGCTCCACTCTGGAGAGAGACCCTTTGGCTGCTCTGTCTGTGGCAAGAAGTTTGCCACTAAACATTCCGCAGAATATCATTTCAAAGTCATTCACGAGGGGAAAATATTCAAATGATTCCTTCTAATGTGATTATGTCACACGTGACATGAAATACATTCAGCAGAGTTTCTCTAAAAAAGATGCAACGAAATGACATGATAGGTGTTATTTCTTTTGTTAGTGCAAATCGAGAAGAGGCTACACAATTATCTATAATTATGTTATTGGTTCCATCCTGTCATTTATTGTAAGTTAAATAGTTATATTTAATCAAAGACTCTCTATCTGAAAAAATAAATTTATTTAATTATGTTAATGCATCTTTCTTTCATCCATGTTCAATTTTTACCTTTTTTCAGGTATGTTGTAAGATGGTGATAAAGTATTACATCAACTATAATCCATAAGAAGTTTCAATCACTTCTGGTGTGAGGCTAGAGATTCTAAATTATAATGGCCTAAGATACAGTGAGAATTCCATTGCGCGTGACAACTCCTTAATATCCTTTTCAACATTGAGGTATCTATATAACCGATAATTGCATAGTTAGTTAGATCAGAAGTTGTCTAGCTACGTACGTATACAGCTAACTTTTTGATCGAGATAGAAATTTGATAACTGATGAACTAAGTGAAACATACTCGAACTCTAGAATAACTAACAAAATTTAGTGTGAATGTGTAACAAAGACGATTTGACTGAGATATCACTTCCACTCAAACACCTTCTAACTTACTTGCACTGTTTGGCACTTTCTACCTCGTGGTTCAGATTAGAATGCTCTAGTAAATCTTTTTTGTATTTACATTTGAATGGACAAAGATGACACTTAAAAGGTTGTAGGTCCGTGTGTGCAGTCACGTGGTTCTCAATGTGGTTTTTCATGAGGGTGGAGTAGAGACACACGAGGCACCTGTACACAGCGTGCTTTGCAGAGGTGTCACACTCGTACAGTTGTGTTAAGGCCTCCTCATTCAGAATAATCTGAGCTCTTAGGCTGTTGTTGGAGTTATCTGTTGCGCTTTCAAATATTTGCGGTAAACTGACCATTGCATCACTAGAAATAGATCTCGCCACACCTCTCTGAAATAAATAAAAGAACTTTATTAATGAAATCATAAGTTACAACCATTTAAAGCAGTGGTTCTCAGAGTGGAGTGACCGTGTCACACAAGCGTTTTCAACGCTCCAAAAGCGTCGCGTATCATGAATACACATGGAAAGGGTTTAACAACAATTTCCTCAGAGTAAAAAAAACGCTCGCGAGACATTGTCCTACAAGTTTGGTTCGTGCAGAAATAGCATGCATAATATATTATGCATGCTATTTCTGCACGAACCAAACTTGTAGGACAATGTCTCGCGAGCATTTTTTTGACTCTGAGGAAATTGTTGGTAAACAACCCATTTCAGTGTGTCCACAAAAAATATATCCACTGCAATTTAATACAAGTCATTAATTAAACTACGTATCTATGGCACAATATTATGCAAATAATCGTAAAATAATGCAGATTCAAGGCGGTGGACATCTATACTATAATAAGAGCCACGTCCGTCCATGTGTCACACTTTTCATTAAGAAATACATATTAAAAGGAAAAATAAATCATTTGTCGCAGTATCATGACTACGGGCTGCAATAATATTATTGACACTAAATTATTATTTAAAAAAAATTATATTTTGGCTTTTGAGATTTTTTTGTTTAATCAGAATATATGTTTATCCATAATACATAATTTCATTCGAATATAATTTAGATTCAATAACAGGTACTGTACTAGTTATAATATATCATAATTGTATCTTTCCAATCTATTTCAAAAACAAAGGGTGTGCGAGAAAAAAAAAGTTAACCTAAGTTAAAACCATTTGAAGGTTAAAATAATTTATAACCATTCAAAGATTAAAAGAGTTAATACACAAGCATAAAATTCAAATGTTGTCATTAGAAAATCAAAAATTTACATAAATTTGTAGTGGTTTAACATCTGCTTCAGAGTAAAAGGTGTTATCGCTGAAGTCAAAAGGAAATTAAAATACAAGTGACTGGAAGAAACAGTCAGAAAGGAAAGTGGCTCCATCAACAACCGTCAGTGACAGTGCTCATGGATGCATAAAAGCTACTCCGTGAATGTAGTCACTTACCAAGGAATGTGACAAAATGGCACACAAGCACCGGTGACTGCACTAACGGATGGAAGAGGAAAATGAAGAGGTGATAGTAAATGAAGCCTACGAGCCTACCTAACTTAAAAATTTATAATCTCGTAGTTGAAGAGCATAACCCCAAACAAAAGAGACACTATATAATCCAAATTACTACAGTTGTGGTCCAATGAATGCTACAGCCTGTTATCTGAGCCATATAACAACTTACTATTTTGTGGGAGTCATTCTCCTGGTTAGTGGGGAGATGACTTACATCTTCCGACTGCTTCATCCATGCTATGGGCTAGAGATGCAAAGAAAAGAATAAACAAAACGATTCTTATCTACTTAATAAGAAAGTAGATTAACTGACAATAACAATGATTTTAATATTCACATGAATAGCTGATAAAAAAATCACAGAAAGTATTTTTGGTGCACAATAAAAGAATGTGAATAGTTTTATTGAAACCAAAAATGAATACAGTGAACATGGAATCAAAAGTTATTGTGAAGGAATTATTAAGAGTCACACATGAACTTCAGGCATAAAAATAATATTTAAGTTCAAGCAGAAGCAGAAATTGGCTACAATATTTTGTCCTGAATAACCTGTATATTATTAATATCATTGGACAATAAGTGGCTTATAAACTTTTGAAAACAGTGTGTGAATTTTTTTTAATTTCAATTAAGAAATTCTTTTTGTTACAAATGCCCATCACTATTACAAAGCCACATGCAAAATTAAAATGAAATTAATAAAAATATTTTGAAATTTGAATGAAAGCAAATATTCATATCACTCTAATACACAAATCAATTATTTGAGTCCAGCTTTTGTTGAAAAGAAAAATTCAACAAGAAAATTTTGAAGCATTAATAAATTCATGCCAACAACAAATTCCCCGCGTATTGACCCGGTGGCTCAATAAGCAATTTTAACATGCAAATAATATATGCTAGTTGCGTAATGATTCATCGATGGATCATCAGTTTTATTGAATTATAAGTCTAGAACCATATAGCTATTACAAAATAAAACACTCCAGAGTTTGCAACACAATGTATCAGACAGCACTATTTAAATAAATAAGAAAAAATTTTCTGAAGGGAAAGTGTTAAACACCACATAGCTATAGACTATACAGCTCGACTTAGTCTGAGCAAAAACATTGTGAAATGCTCTTAAAATAGAGCAACAACAATCACACCCAAGGTATAGAGCTTAACTTTGTCATTCACTCACCTCTTGATTGTGAGAATTACTGGGTAGTATGTCACCAACACTGTGAGAGATAGTTCCATCCTGCCTCAGTTTCAAACTGCTAATATTATCTGAAAATATTACTACTGTTACTGAATATTAGTTTGGAGTTTACTAATTGGAATATAAATTTTGTTACTATTCACTAGTAAGATCAATTATAACTACTAGTTAGAATTAAAAATTTACAACTGGCATTTTATTTCATTGTAGCTACTCCTGACAAATAAAGAAGTTATACCTGAAGGCAGCAGAGACACATTGGTCTGCTGCTTCAAATCCTCTAGATTTACTTCAGATACAATATTTTCTGTAACATCGATATTTTCAATTTTAATGCAGTTCTCATCTGGCAACTGAAAAAAAGAGGATTACAAATTAATTTAACTCATAAGTTAAGAAGCTTTCATAAAATAATTTTGTAGAATTAGATCAACCTACCAATTTCAAGAATTATCTACTAATAATAAGCATAATAAACAATAGCTATGTGATTATGAAATAAAAACATAGCTATTCTTTATAATAAATTCACTCACATTTCTGTGTTCATTAAGTAGAGTTTCATTTTTGAAATCAAGAGGTGGATACGAGTTAACTATTTCAGAAGATGCATCATTAGAATAGTCACTCATTTCTCTCCTCCTCTTCACAAAATCACTAAAGGCATTACTGGTCTCTTTTCTTTTGCAGGCTCTATCGACTATGTTTGGGTCTGCTAGTTCTTCATCAGGAGCAGCCAGTCCCTTAATTTTCAAGCATTCTGCTGCTTTGATTAAACCAGCTAATTTCTCCTGCTCTACATTCACTTCACCAATATACATATAATTTAATAGAGCTTCTAAGTCATCACATTTGATATCTTTCAAGACAATGATAGGATTTTTGCAAGTGGTTCTTTCAAACATCTCTTCAAAATATTCACTACAAGTTGATAGCACAAACTTGTGGAGGGGGTAGAACTTGCCATCGCAAGCCAGAGTCACGTCACAATATGATTCCTGGAACAAATAGAGACATGATTAATAGCTAGTAATTGAAGCAATAACAAATGAGTCAGTGACTAATTTCTGAATTAAATAACTAATAAGATTAACAAACTAGGGTAACTATATACTAACTAACTTCTACATATGTAAAGAGATGCCAAAAATAGAGCCTAGAAGATTTCTATAGCTAGTAAAAATTACTGTCCAATGATATTACCATCACTCTTATGATATTATCAACTAGGTTAGAGAATAATTATAAGAGATGTGCATAGCTAAAAAGTAGTGTGGCACACCCTCAGACAGAAATTGAGTAAGTAACTATTTCTAAAAAGTAACAAATTTCTAAATTAGCTCCAATCATTGGAGTTATTTTGGTCTAAATTATTAACATTAAAATCTTTACTGAATGAAGATTATTGTTATGTTTGTGTGAGCTGAATATCACAGGTAATTATCCTTTGAATGATTTTGTTAACAGATGGCACAAGCTACTATCAATTGCAGTTAAGTTTTATAGGAGGAAACATTCAACCACACCTTCCCAAGAGTAAACGATTCTGTATTTCATACATGAAAGTTGAACCATAGTTCTTTTAAAAATATATGCTTCACAACATAAATTCTATAAATAATTCCAATACCAATATTCTTCTTCTCATCTCCAATAAATAAATTGAAGAGCAAAAATACTCACTTTATCTCTTATTGTTGACAAAATTTGAAGAAAGGTAGACTTATGGTTATTCCATTTGAGTGCTAAAAGACTTGTAGATGCCATTGCAGGACGTAACTGTCAATAACTATCTATATCACACACTAATACGTAGTTATAACATTAGGTATGAAACTGAATTTAATATGCAAGATATCATGGCAAAATACTGTGAACAAAATTACTTAATGTAATGTAGCAGCTTAAAGTTTAAGGTCCGTTTGGGATAAAATGCTATATCATCAACATGTAATTAGTGGAAATATTTTTGGTCATTTTGAAGAGAAACTTTAAAATGTTTGGAGACAAATTTTCCCAAAAATTAAATATCTGGAGACTGATTGACTGTGCATGGCTGCATGACCTGCAGACTGGCGATGTAACCATTAATTATTATCGGTGGACTAAAGGAGAAAATGCTGTGGGGTCGACCGTCAGCCAAATATATATATGTTGGTGGATTTTTTCAGCTTGTTGAACAAGTCAGTGGCCAAATAAAATAGTATGGCTCATAAACTATCCATTTGTCTCTCCAAAAATCACCAAATTTCTCTCCAAAATGATCAAATTATCATAAATTCTCTCCAAAATATTAATAACATTGTACTTGTAGCATAGGAGAAAATTAGATAATTCTCACCATTTGCAATTGAAGGGCTCAAAATAACTGCCACATACTCACCATTAAAATGGCGAGTTTGGACATGCTTTATTACCTGGATCAGTGGGTTCTAGACTGCATTTCATGGTAAATTTCACTGACTTGTCGGCAGAATTTTTTCATAATGAAAATAATATTCTGGCAAAGTCGGCAGATTTTTAGCTATTTATTTCTGTTAACATTAATTTTCGATGGAAAAATTGGGAAAATGCAGGTGGATAAGCCAAATTCTTGGTGGATTTTTTCAGTTTTTAGAAAAGAAAGTGGGATTTTGTGCACCAAAAACAGACTGGAGTGGGTTTTGTGCACCTAATACAGACTGGATTTCAACCGAATGGAGCAGGTGAGATCACTATTTAACCCTTTAAAAACGGATGTAGACTATAGTCTACACTAACTTCAGAGCGACTTTTAGGATATTAAGTTCATTTTCAATATTTTTGATAATCAGTTGCATAGAGCTAGATGTTAGCTGTAACGCAGCACTCTAGTTTCTTAGTTTATGTCAGTAACCTCACCATAGCGACAGAGGGAAGATGTAAAAAATATGCTCTCCATCTGTGGTGAGCGCGATTTCATTATTTGCTTCTCAAATTTGCTTATTTGTTTCTCAAATTTTCATAATCTATAATTTTTCAAATGAGTTTAACACGTTGTGTGCGGTGTGACCCACTTTCCAGACTGGCTATGTTCCCATGTTATTTGCTGCGCCCAAATCCCAATTTCTGTAAAAAATCCTGGGTCTTTTCAGACTGGCAAATAACATGGGAACATAGGAATTAAATAGGACTTGGGCGCAGGATTAATCCACAAACCCTGCTCTACTTTTCAGACTGGATCATTTAGACCATATGCGACCCAGACTGTATTTCATGGTAAATTCCACTGACTTGTTGGTGGAATTTTTCTCAATTGAAAATAATATTCTGGCAAAGTCGGTGGACTTTTAGTTATTTATTCCTATGTTACCATTATTTTTCAGTGGAAAACTGGGTAAAATGTTGGTGGATCAGCCAAATTCCTACTGGAAATTTATGGTGGATTTTTTTAGATTTTTTAAAAAGTCAGTGGAATTTTGTGCGCCAAATACAGACTGGCATATGTCGACCAAATTGTATAACTAAATTACATAAATAGCAATATTTCTCAATAAAACAACTCCGTTCCGGTAATTCATGCTCCGTTCCGTTAATTCATGTACCGTTCCGGTAATTCATGCTCCGCTCCGTTAATTCATGTGCCGTTCCGGTAATTCATGTACCGTTCCGGTAATTCATGGTCCGTACTGGTTGTTCCAGTAATTGTATGCCTAGTTTCAGAGAATGTTCATTGAGTCGCCAATATATTTTTTTTCAAAAATAGGTTAACAAAAATTAGTAATGCACTCGCCAGTCGTCATAATTTAATTCCAATTTTGAAAGTCGACAATCTACCTATATTATTATAACTAGCTAAATTAATTGAGAGCGTATCAGCCAATCAGAGAGAGGCATACAACTGATACCAGCCAATCACAGAGAGCCTGAGATTTATTATTTATTTATTAGGGGGTTTAACGTCTGCTTCGGAACCAAAGGCCATATCGCTGACGTCAAAAGGAAATTAAATACAAGGGACTGGAAGAAGCAGTCAGAGAGGAAAGTGGCTCCATGAACAAAGTCACTTACCACCGTCGGTGACAATGCTCATGGATGCAGAAAAGCTACTCCGTGAATGCAGTCACTTACCAAGGAATGTGACGAAACGGGACACAAGCACCGGTGGCTGCACTCACGGATGGAAGAGGAAAATGAAGAGGTGATAGTAAATGAAGCCTACGAGCCTACCTAACACAAAATCTAAGACCTCGTAGTTGAAGAGCATAACCCTAGCGCTATCCTCTAAAACTGCAAGTAGCGTTACAAAAATGATAAACATGGTAAAAATGAAAAAAGACAATCCATAATCCAAATTACAACAGTTCGGGACCCAAGGGACGCCACCCCCCTTCTCTTCCATTCACCACAGACAGCTTCAGGATAGAGCCCCTGGGGGCGAGAGCCTGAGAGAGCCATACTTTCTTTCCAGATTGCAGGAACTGGTAAACTGTTCTCCCAAGAATTCCTCTAATTTGGCTTTGTTCTCAGTAAAATACATGTAAATATAGGAGGAAATTAAGGATTGTTTGCACAGAAAATGTTAAAAATGTCCCATGTTATGCAGACTGGCTTTCTTTCATAGTTATTCATTTTTTTTCTGATAATTAGTCAGAGAGCATCAAATTAAAATGACAAGTAGTGACCACATCATTCATAAAATCATAACAAAAGATTGCTATCTTTCACCGAAAACAGAAAAGTGATATACAATTATACATCGTGGAGCGCGCCATATCAAAACAAAATGGCTGCTTTATTTACATTTCAACAAAGATGCGCGGTTCCGTCATTTATGATTATGAGTCACCAATTTTAATTTTAAATCTAATTTAAGTGCTCATTAGTCGTTTATATATGTGAAAGATACTTATTTACACATATTTTAAGTCGACAATTAATCGGCGACTTGGTATATTATAGGGTGTTTGTGCCAGTAATCGGCATACCTCTAGTAATCGGAAATTCGTAATAGCAGACACATTGAGCATAATTTTCTATATAATATAGTGAGGAATAGAGCCATACGTACTAAGTTATTAAAGAATCAACCACTATAATTGAATAGTAATTCTTTCTAATCATTTAACCACACAAATTAACAGGTAGCTTCCAATCATTGTCGGAAAGTCAAGTTATCGGTCAGTTCGTTGTATTTTTCGTAAGAGAAGGGTTCCTCTTTGAAACTCCTGTGTGTGTTTCAGTAGCTATTAATGTACCAGGTGTATGTTTTTCTAGATTTACAATTTACAATCTATCAGTGCATTTTGAAATCTAAGCAAACAAATACTTACTTTTTATTTAAAATGGTAGTCCGATCACTAGATTATCAGAACATCTAATTTCAATGTTTGGACAGACTGGCCAATTAAACATAGAATCCATCCGTCCACTATGACGATTACTGGAAAAACTTCCCGTCATGCGTCCGATAACAAACTGCTATTTTAACTTATTAATTTAGATCGTTTCATTGACTGATAACATTAATGAATAAATTTTGAGATAGTTACGCTTGTATATTTCCCCGAATGAAATACGTTATTACATATGATAACAAGATATAATTACTTTAACGTCAATATATCACAAATATTTTACATAATCATACCCACTTATATAGTGTCAGGTGTGAATTATATATGGCGTTTGTCAATGACCAAAATACGTAAAATTCAATTAGAAAGATTTAGAATCAACAGAAAACAGGACTTCCACTCCAGGTTGTGATGTCATTGATAGCGACAAAGAATGGTTGAATCTACATCACAATAGTGGAAGAGGGCAAACCAAAGGGAATGTAGACGGCATATATAACGGCATTTATTTTTAAGGGGACATTCAAATTATGTCCCGTTTAAACTTAAACAAAGCAACAGTTATTTAGAGGCCGAAAATTACTTAGGAACCTAGCTTTGGTACTATTTCAATGAAAATCTAATTGAGGTAAAGCAATTTCAAAATAATTTTTATCGGTAAATAAAATGTTTTATAGACTTATAGTTAGCATTATAATAAGGCTAAGATATCTGCAACTAAATAGACATGAAATGCGCACGACAATTAGAGCTTGCTTTTAATTAAAATAGTTACCCCTTTTTTCAGAACTATTCTAATCAAAGAAAACGTATAGAGGCTGCTGGCTGGATAACTAAATTAATAGATATTACTGAATACCAATCTGAGTCTTCTGACAAATGAATAAATTAAGCATTGATTGTCAATTTTAAAACATCTGAATATAATCTATGTATACTTGGCAGACAAATCAAATATATGATAAACCGTATAATTTAAAGTAGCCGTTGATTCTTAAAGCGGGTAATTATTTCCTCTTGCATGTAGAAGGTAGCAGTTGTAGGAGCTTCAGCTTATGTAAATAAATAATCACATTTATATAAAATAACTTAGATTTCAATTCTGGTGTATGGCAAACAACAATGTATAACATGTTCAAACTTTCGAATGAAATGACAACACCAAAATATAACGTATTTTAACCATTGACGAAGTGTTTGATTGTATGTATGGGTAGGTAATATTAATATAAACATTGTTAGGGGGGCCGTGTCCCGAAACATAGAACTATTATTTGCTATGGGATTATTTGAAGGGATTGATTGTTGGGTGGAAGTAGACTATTGTTGGTATGGATTATTGTATTTGATCTTTTGAACTATTATACAGAAAGAAACCAGGCTGCGAAAGATACAAAATAAACTATTGTTACTATATGAAAATTACTAATATTTACATATATTATATATACACTATCAACATTCTACAAACATTAGCTTACCCTGGCTTTCCTTTTCCACACATTACATTAATAGCTTATTTACAACATTTTCAACACCATACACCATTTAATTATTTATTACTCTTAATACCTGTCACATAAAACACATTACTTCACAATACAAGGTAAGTTTAACAGCACAAGGTAAGTATATGTTGTCACTATGGGAGCTAGAATAAGACTGACTATGCCTGTGTGTATTGACTCTAACATTATTATTAAGGGGTAGTGCATGCTATTGTTAAAATGTTATGCCTGCTTAGGGTTAAGGTGAGTAATCATAATTTTCTATTTCAGGTTTACATTATATACATCCCACTACAACATAATACTTACTATTACTTAGTACAGTAGGAATTACATTAATAAAATAAATACACATTGATTGTATAGAATATAGATATTAGGTATGACTAAATCTATTACTAGTAATTAGAAGCGGGAGATTAATTATATTATATACTATTATATTAATCAGTCACTAATCAACAAGTATGACGAACATTAGTTCCTTATGATTGGCCACATGACGATAATAGAATTGGAAGTGACCGAACATAGATATTGCTATGACGATTACTAGCATTTTAGACTAATGGGACATTTTTACTTTTAATTGCATAAGTAATAACATAAATGTGTTTATGTGTAAAGCGATCGGAAAGATAAAAATTCCAGCTTTCTAATGATAGTTGCATCGCGTCAGTAGCGTTTATATGTGACTTGTTATTGGTATTTGTTTGTAATTTATCCTTAAGTGACTGATTAGTGGCACAAACACCCTATATACTCTTGAAGTTCTTGAACTAGGATTGTATGGACCCCACTAAAATTAATCTGTTAGCCAAAGGTATTTTCCAGATTGGCTGGTAGGTAACATCAAGCAATAAATATGTTTTTTATCAGAACCAGTATATTTAATTTTGTAATAATACATAGCAGGTAAATTCCGGCACACTAACAGTTCCAGTCTGTATTTCATGGTAAATTCCCAGTCTGCAAAGCATGCAAAATCAATCTCCAGATATATCATTTTTGGGGCATTTTCTCTCTAAAGATTTTCAAATTTCTCTCCAAAATGACCAAAAATCTTGAAATACAGTCCAGTCTGCAGAATATGGGACATTTTTAACATTTTCTGGGAGAACAATCCTTAATTTCCTCCTATATTTACATGTATTTTACTGAGAACAAAAGCCAAAATAGAGGATTTCTTGGAGAACACTCTACCAGTTCCTGCAGTCTCTGAGTCTGGGAAATACTCTCCAATAATTACATGTTTACATAGGAAATTAGGAATTAATTGGAAAATTGTCACCGTATAATTCAGGAGATTATTTTAAATTTCTCAATAGTCGCCGAATAATCTCCACAACTTCATGCATCATTTGCAGACTGGGTAAATTCCACCGACATGTTGGTGGAATTTTTTCCCCTTTGAAATAATATTCTGGCAAAGTTGGTGGATTTTTAGCTATTTATTCCTATGTAAGTAAGTAACCATTAATTTTCGGTGGATAAATTGGGAAAATGTTGGTAGATCAGCCGAATTACTGAAAATTTATGGTGGATTTTTTCAGCTTTTTGCAAATGTCAGTGGGATTTTGTGCATCAAATATAGACTGGTAGTCTGGCACTAACTAACGGCGCACACTGAATTGCGGAAACGAGTAATTCGAGTAAACCGAGTAATTAAAATTGACTGAATTGCGGAAACGAGTAATTCGAGTAAACCGAGTAATTCGTTAATTGTTAATGTCTTTTAACTGATGACACGTTGAGATGTGATAATTAATGATAGGATACTATATTAATAACGTTAAAAACAAAATGTATGCAAAATATATATGTTTTTATCGAATTACTCGATTTCCGCGATTTCCTCTGATAGAGCAAAGTAGGTAATTCGAGTAAACTGAGTAATTGATGTTTTTTCAATTGTTAATTGATTTTAACAGTTGATACTTTATTAAAATGATAGTAAACAGTTATGAGACTATTTTAATAACTTTAAACAACAAATTGTATGCAAAATATATATGTTTTTATCGAATTACTCGATTTCCGCGATTTCCTCTGATAGAGCAAAGTAATTCGAGTAAACTGAGTAATTGATGTTTTTTCAATTGTTAATTGATTTTAACTTTTGATACTTTATTAAAATGAAAGTAAACAGTTATGAGACTATTTTAATAACTTTAAACAACAAAATGTATGCAAAATATATATTTTTTTATCGAATTACTCGATTTCCGCGATTTCCTCTGATAGAGCAAAGTAATTCGAGTAAACTGAGTAATTGATGTTTTTTCAATTGTTAATTGATTTTTACAGTTGATACTTTATTAAAATGATAGTAAACAGTTATGAGACTATTTTAATAACTTTAAACAACAAAATGTATGCAAAATATATATGTTTTTATCGAATTACTCGATTTCCGCAATTTCCTCTGATAGAGCAAAGTAATTCGAGTAAACTGAGTAATTGATGTTTTTTCAATTGTTAATTGATTTTTACTGTTGATACTTTATTAAAATGATAGTAAACAGTTATGAGACTATTTTAATAACTTTAAACAACAAAATGTATGCAAAATATATATGTTTTTATCGAATTACTCGATTTCCGCGATTTCCTCTGATAGAGCAAAGTAATTCGAGTAAACTGAGTAATTGATGTTTTTTCAATTGTTAATTGATTTTAACAGTTGATACTTTATTGAAATGATAGTAAACAGTTATGAGACTATTTTAATAACTTTAAACAACAAAATGTATGCAAAATATATATGTTTTTATCGAATTACTCGATTTCCGCAATTTCCTCTGATAGAGCAAAGTGATTCGAGTAAACTGAGT